>JAQRGC012289053.1:0-11222 GCA_028659135.1 Plantago lanceolata
AGTCTTGTTTCTTTGACTTGTACTTGTGTTGTGTTTAATGTTTTATGATATGTTTTTTTTATTGTTCGTTCGTGTAATCTTATTTTTACGTACTTTTTATTTTAACGTGTAAACTCGCTAAACCGCCCGCGGCGGTCAGAGAAAATGTTCACCCATCGCGGTTAACATTTTAGTCAACCCGCCATAAATGGATCGGCTTAAACTTTTGTAAAAGATCACCGGCATCCACCCGCATAGTGTCTACTAGCCCAACATATAAATCGAAAATGAAGTGGGCCGGAACTTAAAAAAGCCCGCTAGGCACTGACATCGGAAATACAGAAGTCTTGAACTGAGCTGATCAGTTGCCGTCGGAGCCGATCAATTTACCGATCAGAGAGAGCTTCGATCCATCATTGTTAACAAAAGGTGCCAGTCAAATTTTAAATGTTTGTCGAAATTCGTATCTCTGCTCTTTTGGTTGTGTTCTGTAATTGTTTTTACACTTTTTTTTCCTTCTCTTGTTGTTTTTGTATGGGCGATTGTGTTTAACTGTTTATGGCTTGATTGCAATACCAGCTATGGAGAATAAAGGAACCTCAAAACTCAACATTGCAATCATTCATCCTGATCTTGGAATAGGTACCTCCCTTTTATTTATTATTGGCATTAAAAATAATTTACTTATTTTGAACTTGATTTTCATTGGTTATATATTTACATGTGGTGATGTGGGCACTTGAGAATGACAAGAAAATAGTACTATTAGAGCAAGATTTGTGTATGTTCATGGGATTCAAGTGTTGTGGTGGATAAGGATTACGGATAGTCGAATATAGTGCAAGGTTTACTGTCTTTGTATAGAGTTTTTCGAGGGAAGCTTCTAAACTTGGACTTTCGAATGAGACCGAGTGTGAAGGAGTATTGTGTTGCTGTGGTTTGGGGCTTAGCCTGCAGCCTCATTTGGTGCAAATCAGGCCAACTGAAACGATTAAAAAATCTTTTGAAGAGAAAACTGCACTAAGATTATTACAAGAAATGCATTTGAGTGAAATAATCCAACTTGTTGAGTTAGATAAGGCAGATATAGTGTACTTAATTTTCAGGTTATTCTATTTCATTGGTTCATGCATAGTTATCCGTTTGAGAGCGCTTCTGTGTGAATCCTGTGCTGTATCATACCAGAACTGGTGAGTTCTCACATTGTTTATTTTGGATCAAAATGCACCAAATTTCTTGAGTGACTACTGACTAGCTATAGATTGAGTATTTGGAAGTTTGTCTGCATCTTTTGGTAATGCTGGTTTATAAAATGTGATGGCGTTGGCTGAGGTTTAGACGACAGGTACGGGTGGTGGTTTCAGGTCCAGGTATGGGTGTTGGATCTTAACCGGGCGTTGATTTAGGTGTTTTCGGTTATGATGGTCCAGTTCAGGTTGGGGTGTTGGTTTCGGCGTTTTCGGTTTAGACAATCCTTGGTCGATAAGGTTTTGGTGTTGAATGTTGTGGACTCGTTTCGAGAGGTTTATGGTATGTTAGGTTCATGTTGTTTTGTTCGGTGTTTGAATCACGTGTAGGTCTGGTAGCGTCCTTGACATTTTTGTATTTGTACCCGAACATCTCTTATGCTCTTTTCTAATTTATAAAATGAAATTTTGCCGTTTAAAAAAAAAATGTGATGGCGTTATTGAATTTGAATTGATTGTACTTGAACTACATATATTTTTTCAGGTTAAGTATGTGATGGATGTTGGAGAAAAATTTAAAAGAAAATAAATAATACTGTACTAAAAGACTGCTTCACGAAAAAAAAAAAAAAAAACTGTACTAAAAGATTTATTTTAGAGTCTAGACAGACTGTCTTTTTGTAATTTTAGACTCGGTAGAAGAACATTCAAGCAAAAGAATTTAAAATTTGAAGAGTACATCAAATTACCATGTACTATGTGAACTAAATTGGCCTTGCTATCCTAATTAAAAGATGTCTTATGCCCTGGCACATAAGAGATGCTCTTGGCACATTGAAGTATGCGTGGATAATACTTTTACATTATACATTTATCCCCACAACTCCGACTAAATTTTTTCCACCAACTTGCAACTAATATTGCTCTGAATTTGTGTGATGAATAGGTGGAGCAGAAAGATTAATTGTTGATGCAGCTGTCGAGTTGACATCTCATGGCCATAATGTTCATATATTCACATCCCACCATGACAAAACACGCTGTTTTGAGGAGACAGTATCTGGTTTGTGCTGCCACTTCTTTAATGCCCTGCTCTCAGTTATTAGTTTTTCCCCCACATTTCGTGGTCCTGTGGATCAAATTTTGTCTTACGGTGAGTGTTATGCAGGTATCTTTCCCGTCACTGTTTACGGTGCCTTCCTTCCTCGCCATATCTTCTACCGACTCCACGCAGTATGTGCATACTTAAGATGTATATTTGTTGCTCTGTGTGTGTGTTTTATGCATCCTAGATTCGACGTTATACTTGCGGATCAGGTTTCTGTAGTCGTTCCACTAATGAAGTTAAAAAGGTCATCAAAGGTACAGAATGGTCACAAAGATTTTTGAATAGATATTTTATGCTTAACAGTACTGTATATAATTTGTTAACCTGTGTATGTAGGTTGTATTTTATTGCCATTTTCCAGATCTTTTGTTGGCTCAACACACAACAACTCTTCGGAGGATTTATAGGAAACCTATAGACTACCTGGAAGAGATGACAACAGGTGACTTTGAGCTTTATGTTTCTGTTATAATCTTTAGCCACGTCATTTCTGTATCTGTGCTTAACATTTGGTTTTTCTTGGGCTGTCTGGTCAATGCAGGCATGGCGGATTTAATTTTGGTCAACAGCAAATTTACTGCATCTACTTTTGCAAGAACTTTCAAGGCGCTTAATGGAAGAGGAATTAGACCTGCTGTGTTGTATCCTGCAGTCAACATCGATCAGTTTGACAAAGCTGATGCTATGAAGTAACAGACATTATAATTCTACTTCTTGGTATCATAGTTTTGTTTGATAGACTCCAAAATTTTACTGCTTGAGTCTCAGTTCTGTTCATAACATTGTTGTTTAAGCGGTCCTTCTCAGCTAAAAACTTGATAAACACAGAAAGTGAGCCAAGGATAATCATAACTTGTATTTAAACTTAATCCATCATCATCAGAAACCAAATCCATGTGTTTAAACTATTCTTCATTTTTATCAGGTTGAATTTTCTATCTATCAACCGGTTTGAAAGGAAAAAGAATATAGAGCTTGCAATATCAGCCTTTGCAAAGCTCTTCACCAGTCAGTCTGATGTTGATGGTGGCAATAATGTGGGGGTTACTTTAACCATTGCCGGTAAGTATTTGTGTGAGTTATTTATCATGTGATGCAAGTGTATGATTTTTGTTTTCTTTCTTGCCCCAGATATATGTGTAGGAGATTCAAATAATAGTGAAGGAATAACTTGTTTTCTTGAAACGTAAATAAGACAGGCAGACAACTATGGCCTCATTTGGAATCTCTTGTTTATGTAGTGCCTGATTGTAGAGCTATTCTCAAATCTCGATTCTCTGTGTCCCATTCCTCCCATCAAGTACATAATTTGGACATTATTAGTACATGGCTTCTCATGTTATTGCACATAAAATGTTTCTATAGACTCGTTTTACCATCCATAAATCTGATTACTTGTCTACATGAGCTTTGATATTGGGGTGAATTTGGCAAATAGTTGGTTATATTGGTCCTTGCTTGTTTGGTTGGGTTTATAAATTACATGGAATGGCAGGTGGCTATGATAATCGCCTAAGAGAGAATGTCGAATATCTGAAAGAGCTGAAAAGCTTGGCAGAGAGGGAAGGCGTGTCTGACCGAGTCCAGTTCATTACATCTTGTTCCACATCAGAAAGAAATACTCTTCTCTCCCAATGCCTATGTGTTCTGTATACACCCCAGGTTAGACAACTGATTTAGATCAAGGGTAAATTACACATTTGCTTCCTATGGATGCGTTAGTTTAAACATACCCCTCATAATTGAAAGATTCAGAATAACATACCTTCTGAACAACTTAATCGGTTTATGTAGGACGAGCATTTTGGTATCGTTCCTTTGGAAGCAATGGCAGCTGAGAAGCCAGTAATTGCATGTAACAGTGGGGGCCCAGTCGAGACAGTCAGGGATGGTTTGACAGGCTTCCTTTGTGAACCCACTCCCCAAGATTTTGCCATTGCCATGGCTAAGTTTGTTCGGGATCCTTGGATGTCGGAAACACTCGGCAGTCAGGCACGGCAACACGTGGCAGAGTCATTTTCGACCAAGATATTTGGCCGTCATCTGAACGCGTATCTGGTAGATGTAGTTTCAGAAAAGAGAGAATGAAAATGTTAGTTGAACCTGAAGGTAACACTCAACTAGCTGATCCATTATCAGAAAGAAAGGATTCATGACAGAGTATTGAACAGCATAGGAAATGTATGTAGATAATTTTGACAGCATATACTGCATCTGATATGGTTCAAATGTGTCGATGTAAAACATTCTAGGGGCAATTACTTTTATGTACCCTCTTACGAGTCCTAATTACATTTTAAGCCCTACTAACTGAACAATTATATTTTAGTTCACGAATTTGACTTTTGGCGCTCTAAGGTACTGTAGCAAAAACCCAATATTGAGTTTCCAAACAGGCCTTAATGACTAAAATGTAATTGAATACTTGTAAGAGTTACTGGAATGTAATATGTGAAAAGAGATAAAAAAAACTAGCCGTTTGGTTTGAAAAACTAGCTGTTTTTTTGCTTCTTTTCACCTATTTAAAGGCTCTCTAGTCTCCTTTAATCATCATATTTCATCCCATTTCCTCTTGGCATTTCCTCTTGGCATTTCCTCATGGCATCAAATACTATATGGAATGGTCGTCCATTATGTCATCCTCAAAATTGTTGTAGGCGTACCGTTCTTCTCGTGCAACCAACAAATGGAAGATGTTATTGGAAGTGTAGCAAACACGGTTTCTCCCATTGGGATGATGTTGAAGAGGATTTCATCTCCACCAACAAGGCTCAACAAGAAGAAATTGCACGGGCACATGCAACACCTTTCGAGCAAGAGAGCAACAATAGTGATCGAAGCACAAGAAATCAAGCAAGGGGAAGGAAACCAGCGAAGGAGAAGACAACTCAAAGCAAAAGGAAGGCGGTGAGGGATGTTGAGTTTATGCTGAATGGAACAAGGGGTACATTTCAAGCAAACATTTGCAATGTTATACAAGTTCGTGTAGTTATAAATATGCTTTTGGTTGCAGTTTACCTTATTCTGCAAATTGTTCAATCTGTAAAGTAGAATGAGCACAAATTTGTAACAACTTCTTTCCATTCAATGAAATAGCAATTCTCCATTACTAAAAGTCAACAAACAAACTGTATACAAGACAATTCAACATAACATAAGCCTTCAAGGCTGAGAAGTGAAAAGAAGACATTTCAACCGTTTCAACATTTCAACATAGAGAACAAGCCTTCAAGGCACCATTACTATCAAAGGACCAAAACAAGACATCAACAGTGTATACAAAAGAAGCCTTAAAGGCAGAGTAGTAGCCAATGCAAAACAGGAAAGTATCAAGAGAGCCCAAAGTATCAATAACATAACAGAAAATAACTAAGAAGCATTAACACCATGAAGTAGCCAATCTGGGTAATCAAATGGTTCTTCAGGTGGAGGAGCTTGATTCCTACTCCTTCCTCTTCCAGCAGCTCCTCTTCCAGGTATCAATAACATAACAGAAAATAACTAAGAAGCATTAACACCATGAAGTAGCCAATCTGGGTAAAAGTCAGCATCTCCTTCTGTATGTTCTTCTTTTAGGAGGGGGTTTTTCATCAGTTTTTTTAGAAGTATGGGGGAAGGCACATATGCATCATCTTCATCAGACAAGTCTAAATCAATATGTATGCTCATCTTTTTAGCATCTTCAAGAGTTACAATCTTACCTTGCCTATCCTTAATACATAAAGGAATTGCTTCTTCTAATTCTACATGTAACTCAACCTCATTATAAGTCATATTCTGCTCATACATGGTTTTCATATCATCTTCATTCCTAATCTCTATTCTCTGACCATTACTCTCTAAATCAGCATACATATGCAAAGCCCAATGCATGATTTTGACATTTTCCCTCACAATTTTCAGAACATCATCCAGAAGGTCAGAGTACTTATACCTTTTGGCGTGCTTATTTTCCAGCAAATGATGGTTTTTGAAAAGATGCACTCTAATATTAAACCACCAGCTCTTACTCTGTAAAACAAACACAAACAAACACAAAATTGTCTCAGTATGCAGTTGACAGAGAGTTACAGAACAAATTCTAGGGTTCCAGAATTCCCAAATTCGCATAGTATAATCAAAATCCGCTAGAAACTACATTAAATCGTAACAAAATTAGGGTTTTTCAGTAATGAATATGAATTGCATGTTACCTTTCCAGCCGGACTCGTCATGACCTTGTCGTTTGTTATGCACGGCCCGTCGAGCCCTAGATGGACGGAATCCTAAACAATACGACACCTTGCTCTTGTTTGAGACTGTCAACGTCAATTTTGGTCGGAAAATTGAAGAGATTGGGGATAATTCGGAGGTGACGGGAGGGATGAATATGGAGAGACGAGAGACAGAGAAGAGGAGTAAATGGTGAAGGTAAAGTAAAGAAAAGGTATTTTTTATGTTAAGGCCCTGTTTGATTCTTCAATTTTGAGCCTAGTATGACATTTTGGTAAATAATGACCTGTCAACCCAAAAAACCCTAAAATTGGACTAGAATGTAATTGTTGGACTAGTGAGACACAAAATGAGAAAGTACTTCGTAAGAGGGTAGTTTTTTTGTAATAATTTCAAAATGATATTACAAAACTGTTTATTCTTTACTTTACGCGAACATACCTCGCTTGTACTGATTTACGTTTCTAATCCCCATCGGCTTGTATGATCTGAACAATCTTTAATAATGTTATATCCAACAATGGATATTGGATAAGCTTTCTTATGAGTAAACATCAAGCGTCACGTTTTCATATATCTCACGTGTATAATGTTAATCTTACTGTTAAGACATGACCATAAATTGCTATAAAAAGTGAAGAACGGTAATTGCTCATCTGAAACTGAAATAGAACGAAAAGATGTCGGAAATGCCTACAGGGAGAGCAGGACAGCCCAGGATTCATACGGACGAGAAGGCTCCGGAAGATGGTTCGAGTTTCATTTGTTCCGATGACAGTGCACAGCCTGTCAGGGCTCAGACAGTTGACGAATTACATTCGCTGCAGAAGAAGAAATTTTCTTCCGCACCTACAACTCCCATGACAGGTTCTCAGGGCGCATTACAGGCGACCGCAGCACTGCAAAGTGATCAGAAAACCAAGCAACAGCTCCAGTCCATCAGGTTTTAATACTTATTAATGTCAATCTGCATGTTCAAGTCTAATAGTCCTATTTTTGAAACTTTTGAAAAATGTGTCATGATCACAGTGCTTCATTGGCATCATTGATGCGAGAATCAGGACCAAGGGTAGTGAAGGGAGATCCTCTGACGACCAAAGCTGAGACTCCAAAACTCTCGGTCTCTCCGGTTAACAAACATAATAAGGACCATCTCAGTACTCCTGCAGCTCCCACTTTGACCAGTGTTAGTGACAGCGCCCTCAAGTTCACGCACATCCTTTATAACCTCTCCCCTGCTGGTAACTAGGCTTCTTTTTCGACATTTGTTATTAATCTCGCTATCCATTTTTATCAATGTGTTGGTTTGGTTTGGTTTGATTTTGAATAGAGCTATATGAGCAAGCTATTAAGTATGAGAAAGGATCATTTGTCACATCGACTGGTGCATTAGCTACGATGTCTGGTGCCAAAACCGGGCGTTCACCTAAAGACAAGCGTGTTGTCAAAGATGAAACCACCACTGAAGAGCTTTGGTGGGGAAAGTGAGTAACTATAACGCCTAATGCGCTTAGCGTGATATCGACTGTTGATATTGTATTTTGACACGATGAATCTTTTTCGATGAGTTCTAAAATTTAGATTTCTTGATGTCGCAGGGGTTCACCTAATATTGAGATGGATGAGCACACTTTCTTGGTCAACAGAGAAAGAGCAGTGGATTACTTATGCTCATTAGAGAAGGTAAACCTGACCATCTGTTTGATGTTATATTACATAGTGAACGAAGAAGAACGAAGATTTAATGAACGTTTTATGTACAGGTATTTGTGAATGACCAGTTCTTGAATTGGGATCCACAGAATAAGATTAAAGTCCGAATTGTGTCTGCCAGGGCCTATCACTCTCTGTTTATGCACAACATGTGAGTGATTACTATCTTAGAAAAGTTTCAGTTGCTGGATATGGAACTGATAACATATGACTGATGAGTAAAGAAATTCTGTTCATACATATTAACTGGTGAATGGATGGTCTGACAGGTGTATCCGGCCGACCCCTGAGGAGTTGGAGAACTTTGGGACACCTGACTTCACAATATACAATGCGGGAATGTTTCCATGTAACCGTTACACACATTACATGACTTCGTCTACTAGCATAGACATCAATCTTGCTAGGAAGGAGATGGTAATTCTTGGTACTCAATATGCTGGCGAAATGAAGAAAGGTCTTTTCGGTTTGATGCACTACCTCATGCCAAAACGCGGAATTCTCTCATTGCATTCTGGTTGCAATATGGGGAAACAGGGGGATGTAGCCCTCTTCTTCGGATTATCAGGTATCGATTAGTCTCATCTGACCCTGGAATTTGTAATGACATGTCTCTGATGTCTTGTTGTTGGATGGTTAATATTGTTTAGGTACTGGGAAGACTACGCTTTCTACGGATCATAACCGGTATTTGATAGGAGACGATGAACATTGCTGGAGTGATAATGGTGTTTCAAACATTGAGGGTGGATGTTATGCCAAGTGCATAGATTTGGCGAAGGAGAAGGAGCCTGATATCTGGAATGCTATCAAGTTTGGCACTGGTGCGATGATCTGCTGCCATTTTAATGATTATGACATACGAGTACAAAGAATCTAATTGTCGTACTTTCTTGTAGTTTTGGAGAATGTGGTGTTCGATGAGCATACTCGTGAAGTAGACTACACAGATAAATCTGTGACAGGTATGTCGATTACTGATCATGAGGTGAAAAATGAAAGAACGCGAAATTGTGACAGGGTTTTATTCAATTTCTTTCAGAGAACACTAGAGCGGCTTATCCTATTGAATACATTCCAAATGCTAAGATACCTTGCGTTGGGCCTCATCCAAAGAATGTCATCCTTTTATCTTGTGATGCTTTCGGAGTACTACCCCCTGTCAGCAAACTTACCTTGGCACAAACCATGTATCATTTCATTAGCGGCTACACCGCAGTGGTAAGGATTTACATTCATCTACTATAGGCTTCATTAGGCCTTATTAGCATCTCATCTCTATCAATAACACTGCCTCAGTCCTTGTTTGCACCATCTAGTTTCTAAGTTCTGTCTGATGACTTCAGGTTGCTGGAACAGAAGATGGAATAAAAGAGCCTACATCAACATTTTCTGCATGTTTCGGTGCAGCATTCATCATGTTACATCCCACAAAGTATGCAGCAATGCTAGCTGAGAAGATGGAGAAACACGGAGCAACCGGATGGCTCGTGAACACCGGCTGGTCTGGAGGAAGGTATATGATTTCACAATTCTTGCACTTGTACTAGCTAGCAAATTAAATACACTCTGTTGACAGATTGAGATGGCTTGTTTTCTCTTCTTTCTACCATACATGCTTAAAGAATTTTATTTCATGTACAAGTTCGAACTTGTAAAGTGAAATTAATCCGTTTGTATTAATTCTCTAACACATGCAGCTACGGCACTGGTAGCCGTATCAAGTTAGCTTACACGAGAAAGATCATTGATGCTATCCACTCCGGTGCTCTTCTAAGCGCGAACTACACTACCACAGAAGTTTTTAATCTTGAAGTCCCGACCGAAATTGAAGGGGTCCCTTCTGAGATTCTAGATCCTGTCAATGCAGTAAGTTTAAAATCTTAAGCCATTCAGATTCATTTCAAGAAGAATCATCTGCATCACTCTATGTACATTAGTACATATCTGTCAAATTTTACACTAGTGTTGCACTTAAAAATTTCTATTTTAAGAAACTGTAACAGTGTGATATTTGTGGGTTTTGCAGTGGGCTGATAAGCAGGCTCACAAGGTGACATTGGGGAAACTGGGAGGCCTTTTTAGGAAAAATTTTGAGGGCTTTGTGCACAAGATTAGTGGGACAGATGACAATCTCACTCAACAGATTCTAGCAGCTGGCCCAAGTTTCTAACTTGATAATGGTTCTTCAAAATTAATATAGAGAAAGAATTGGAATTTTATTTGTAGGCTGAGTGCTATTGCTTGATCAAGTAACAAGCACTTCAATCTACACACCAGTTTATTAAACATTTTCATGGAAATAAAATCAAGCATCATTTCTCTATGTTTGAGGTTTTGAGTGCCTTTGTAGTGAGGTTCGGGTTGCAATTTAACTCCTTTCGTTGTCCCGATTGCTACTCTTTGTTGTTGCTTATGGACGTGCAAATCTTGTGCACATCTATTTCGACCGTTTTAGTTTTCATAATAAAAGTTTATGCTGTTTAAAAAAAAGGCATCATTTCTCTATTTCAAGTGCACCACTGTCCTGTTTATCTGTTGTTATGGAGTCGAGCCTTATCGATGGTTTGATTCGACTCGGTCGGTAACACTTGAGCTTGGCTCATTTGACAATTAGGTGTTCATACCGAGCTCGGTCCTCACTTGTAACTCATTTCACCTCCTCACTTGTAACTCATTTCACTAACGAAAAGATAATATATAGCTTGGCTCTATAATACTCGTGCGGGGTAGCTCGAACCTAAATTTTAACTTTATTCAAACAAGCCGAGTTTAGGCTCAAGTTCCAAAATCACCGAGGATCATGCAGTTGAGTTGACAACGATGATACAAGCCTGGTAGCATATGTCACTGCATTTACAATTTCTGAAAGTGTAAAAAGTTCGTAAAAGTTAAAAGAAAAATGTCCTCTCTCTCTCTCTTCTGCTCTTTCCCCCTTTCTTGGTCTCTCTTCTTGAGAGTTTATCCCCGCCGTTTGGAGGTTGTGTCCTCTCGTATGAGAGTTTTCCTATATCCTGTCTGTG
>JAQRGC012289199.1:0-12190 GCA_028659135.1 Plantago lanceolata
TTCGCGCGCTTTGCGTTCATATACGGAGGATTATACGCTTAAGAGGATTAAAAGCGCAAAGCTTGCAAATTAGAGGACCGTATTTCATTGTATTCAGAAAAAAAAGAATCAAAATTGAAGAGGACCAAGAGTTAAGGGATTAAAAATGCGATTTACCCATTTCGAGTTTCATTCCTTTTGTTTTCCCCCGCTAAAGTCTTATAAAAGATTGACTTTTCTGATACATTAGGAAAGTCAGCTTTTTATAACTAGTTGAGATTGTTTGGATTGATTTTTGGGGAGTACAATAGCATTATTATTGAAATAACCTCAAACAGAGTAAGAATAACCATCAGCTTGGCCGGTATGGAAGTAGTGGTGAAGGTGTTTGATGAAATGCCCCAAAGAGATTATTCAATGGTTTGCCTGTAACTCTGTGAAGCACATACATGATACTCTCGTGAAGTAGGATACTTTTTTATTATTTTGTACTTCATTCTCTAACACTCAACTGTTTTACTTGCAGCTTCTAGGAAGAGTATATGCAGGCCCGGCGATCGTGATGCAAAAAGGTTTGTGGCTTTGTGCTATTGAAGATCTCTCCTAAGATAATCTCAACTCCAAGAATAAAACCATCATACAGGAACAAGGTACAATTTTATCTATTGTTTTCTGTTCTTACATGGTCTGGTTAGTAAAAGTATTATTAATGGGACAAGGAAACGGAACACCCTTTAAGCTTTGCATACTTCTTTGTGATTAAAATGGATATGAAAGTACTATCTGTGCAATGAACATGCATATAAAAAGACCTTCCCTGTTCTATATTGTCGCCTAACTGAACAATCGCCATGGCATGGACAAGTGTTTTTTATACAGAGCTATGCCTGGTCCTGGAATTCCAAAATAGACACAATTTCACAATATAAAAAATTAACGTGCTCAAAAGTGCAGAGCCATCAGGGCTTCTCATTTTGTTTTATGGGCGATAATAGTAAGTTCTTGTTGCAGAAAACCCCGCCTTTGTATCGTCAGAGCTCTGCAGTCTGCACCAAAACTTTCTGTGGAGTGAAATAG
Organism: Plantago lanceolata; assembly: GCA_028659135.1. Classification (NCBI taxonomy): domain Eukaryota; kingdom Viridiplantae; phylum Streptophyta; class Magnoliopsida; order Lamiales; family Plantaginaceae; genus Plantago; species Plantago lanceolata. The sequence continues at coordinate 1,057 of JAQRGC012289199.1, forward strand.
GATTTTCGTTGACAGTCTTCTTTCCTTTGTTTGTTCATTTCTTGATGAATCAATAAACAGAATGTACACCTTGTCAATAGAGCAATTAGATTAGCCCGCGTCGAGAAAATAATAAGCCAAAAACATAAATCAACTGAAGAATAAAACTCAATATTTAAGAAGATATTATACTTACAATTATTGGTGAGTAGTTCAACTGAGCAATAGTAGCCTAAGCTCTACTGTGATATTCTCCACAATGCTGTTCATACCCATTAAAAATGACTCTTTTGATGTTGGAAAGCTTGAGCCTCTCTGAATCATCACTGTTGCTTTGTCTCTGACTGCACCTTTCCTCTAAACGGGGACAATTTTCAAAGTCTACGTGATGTAAGTGCATGGCTTCCATTGAGGGCATACACCTTAAGTTTACACAATCTGTAATCCACATGTCTTCCAACCAATACATTTCCCCGAGCCAGTCAGGCAAAGCCTCAAACTTAAACTCTCGTAACTCTAAAACATCAAGACTGGTGAGACTCATAATCTTATCTGGCAGGGAATCCCACTTAGTTTCTGCAACTAATTCCAGATGTCTGAGATAAGCACTATGTGTTTCCAAAACGCAGTTCAAGTAATTATTGAGGGATTCCACATCAGATGTTTCTGAGAACACGCCTATAGCTAACTTGGTCAAGCTTTTAAGACAGATGAAATCTATGGGGAAACCTTCCAACCTGGAAAGTTTGTAAAACCGTAATTCCCGGAGATTTGACATTTTTGATATGATAGGACCCAACTCATTGAAATTCTCCAATCTTCCCAATTGGTATATCGACAAGCTCTCGAGAGAGGAAAAACATGACTCTAGCAACTCACATGGCAAATAGGCGAGACGTTTGCAGTCGCCGATTTTCATTTCTCGGAGTGATTTTAGGCCTTCTGACTGTCCTCTTACATATGATACTGATTTCAGTTCCTCGCACCTTAGTATTTTCATCCGTTTTAGATTCTTAAGGGTATCTAGACCTGTTATTGTTATCAAACTTGCGCAACTGACTAAAGATAGTTTCTCAAGATTTGGAAAGGAGCCCAAACCTGGAATCTCTTTACATTGACTGCAGTTTTCGATGTTTATGTTTGTCAAATTTGTAAGCAACACAGCCCATCCCGGGAAGTTTCTTCCTTTATATCCAAAAATCTGAAAAGACTCCAAATTTGAGTGAGGTTGGAAGGCTTCCAACATATCCTGATCATTAGTTTGACCTTCTCTTGATCTATTCCACTTCATAACTAATTTGACAATGTTTGGCTTCCAAAACAGACATGCATGTATGGCCTCATGTATGTGATCTCTTACCCTTTCAAGATTTAGAATCTCCAATTCCGTGTGGTTCATATTATAGTTGTAAGTGGCAGACACTGTGCTCTCAGGTGGAGCAGTGTCTGGAATTTCAACAATTTCTGAAACACTTGTACTGCTTACAATATTTGACTCGACAGGGGATAACTCTGTTTGTGGCTCTATAGGCGTGAGTGTGATACTACTTGCATTAGCAAGTTGCATTTGGAGGCCAAGGCCAGTAGCTCGGTTGTTAATAACATCAAAGCTCTCAAGAACCTTTTCTATCTCACGGGCAAATTTTGCTTTGGAAATATGGAATTTAACGGAGAAGCAGCAGAAAGTTACCTTGTTTTTCTTTTCCTGCTGGAAGATTTCATTTTTCCGCTTGAACTTCTCTATAATGGCATTTGCTTTAGAAGCAGGAGCTTCAAGTTGTTTCAGCCACTCTTTGACAGCATCTTCTCCGACTTGCTTTTTCTGTGCATCAGAAAGAAATCTTTTAATCACAGTTGCCGAGTCTTGTAGCTTGTTGAGGAGTTTCTCGAACCCAAACTCCCGCTTAATTTCTTCAATGGCAGGTGAAACCAAGTTTGCAAGGAGAAGGTTGAAGATGGGGCCTCCGAGTGCTCCTATCAACGCTACTTCGGCCATTGTTCAGCTGAGAAATCACACAACTTCTATCAGAGGTGAAGGCAAATAAAACACACAAGAGTAGGTGTTAATATCGTATACAAATATATCAGGGGATCTGAGTCCTCATAGATTGCATATATAAACTGATGCTTTCATATGGAACTCTTAAAAATAAAACTACTCCTTTAATCACATCAAATCCAATATTAATCTAAAATATTCTACTACAGACAAGTTGCAAGAGCTGGAGATGGTCCAATACTTACTACTTAAGATATCTTTCTTGGGGATCTGCTAGTTCATGTTTTTATTAATTACTACTAGTTGAAGTTCTATTTTTGAGCTAAATTTTCAATGGTTAAATAGTACTACTAGAAACTTTTGCTTTGTCTTTTGCTTTTGTTTCGGGCTCCGGATATCTAAGAAAAAGATGTAAAACTTCTCGATCAGATTGTATGAAAATGAAACTCTAATCTAATGAAACTTTTCAATTATCCTATGATTTGTAAATTTCCTCAAAGCTGATTATATAAACTCTTTTAAGCATGATATCAAATTTGGAAAATAGCATTAGCATCAGGTACAGTACTTTATTAAATGTTAGTAATGCTTGTTGTAGATAGAAGACCTTGGCTGTGTCTTTTTATATGTTCAAGTCATTATCTATGACATACTAGAATGCAAACAGATTTACTATAATACACGGTATATCTAATTTATATCCTGTTTTAGTTGACAAAATCTTTTATAGATGCAAAAAAGTTTGACTATGTTCTTGTTAAGGATTTGTGACTGATTCTTCTTTTTTTTTTTTTTCTGAGAAAAAAAAGTTAAAGCATCACAACAATAACATTCATCAAGAGTGAGGCCGGCATATTTGAACAAGATACAATGGAATTATGGAACAGTATCTATAGTTTTGTTTTCTTACATTGTATGTTCTCTGCTAAAATCTTTGTGCTATTAAACTCTGCATAACTCTTTGCAATGAAAATTCATATGAAACTACTATTTGTGGAATGAACATGAATTTAAAACGATTATATTATCATCACCTAACTGAGCAATTGCTAAAGGCATGACCCAAAGTTGTATACAGCGGTACTTGTGGAGTTCCAAGCAAAATCGATACTATTTCACAATTATACGAATCAGAACTGAGAATTATCTGTGTTACCATTTTACTCTCCTTCATCTTTCTAGAATAAAGAACTAACATAATCAAAACAACAGAGTCACAAGGGCCTTCTCATCCTGTTTTATATGTAATAACAGCATTGACACCTTATGTGTAATAATAGCATACTGCACTGATTTATAATTTTCTTATGTTATTTTTATTGCAGAAATCGCCTTTGTGCCATCAGAACTCCTCAGGCCCGGTGACTGTGAATCTGTGATGCACAAAAGGTTTATGCTATTGAAGATCTCTGCCGAGATAATCTCAGCTCCAAGAATAAGACCTGTATACTGAAACAAGGTACAACATTATCTATTGTTTTCTGTTCTTACATGGTCTGGTTAGTAAAAGTATTATTAATGGGACAACTCACAACTGACAAGGAAACACCCTTTAAGCTTTGCACACTTATTTGTGATTGAACATTCATATAAAAAGATCTTCAGTGTTCTATATTATCGCCTGACTGAACAATCACAATGGGATGAACAAGTGATGTATACATAGGTCCTCCTGGAATTCCAAAATAGATACTACAGTTTAACAAAGAAATGACTGTGTTACCATTTTATTTCTCTCATCTGCCTAGAATAAACAGATACCATGCTCAAAACAGCCCACCCCGGGAAGTTTCTTCCTTTATATCCAATAATCTGTAAAGACTCCAAACATGAGTGAAGTTCCTATGTGTGGCGTAGAACTTGTGCCTGGTATCATCAACGTCATCAGAAAACATTCTCTCAGAGAGAAAGTGGAAGGCGGCACCAGTTAGTGAAAGCAACTCTGGTTAGTGAACAACCGTTTCTATTAAGCAAGTTTTGCAAGATTTGGCGTTAGTCCGATATAAATTAAAATCTTCCAGCGTATGACATTAAACTAAAACAAAAAGAACGGCATCAAGTAATATTTTACCGTGTGTTAGGTGTTAAATCTAGTGACTTTATTTGCATTGTTCGTCATAGATGATGACTTGAACATGTACAGACACACAGTCAGTGTCTTCTATCTATACACAACAAGCATTACTAATATTTAAGTAGCATTATTCATGCCATGTTATTTTTAAAATTTGATATCATGATCAACATAGTTTAAATAATATTTCTAGAAAGAAAGATGTTCTTTAGTTAAATGCAGTATTGGACCATTTCCAGCTCTTGCAAATTGTCTGTACTCTATCGTAGAATATTTTAGATTAGTGTTTGCTTATATACTACATCATCTTTGTATATACAGCTACAAGCTATTGAGACTCAGATCTCTTTTTTACTTATCGCTCGAACACCTTATAACTCTGGATTAACCTGAATTTGATTTCCCGATACATTTGCACATGATAATATATATACACATCAGCTGTGTATTATTTCTTGATATATTTGTGTTAAATGGCTGAAGTAGCTTTGATAGGAGCACTTGGAGGCCCCATCTTCAGTCTACTCCTTGCAAACTTGATTTCACCTGCCATTGAAGATATTAAGCGGGAGTTTGGGTTCGAGGAACTCCTCAACAAGTTACAAGACTCGGCAGCTATGATTAAAGGTTTCCTTTCTGATGCACAGAAAAAGCAAGTCGAAGAAGATGCTGTCATAGAGTGGCTGAAACAACTTGATGCTCCTGCTTCTAAAGCAAATGCCATTATAGAGAATTTCAAACGGAAAAAGGAACTTTTCCAGCTAGAAAAAGAAAACAAGGTAACTTTCTGCTGCATCTATGTTAAATTCCATTTTTCCAAAGCAAAATTTGCCCGTGAGATAGAAAAGGTTCTTCAGAGCTTTGATGTTATTAACAACCGAGCTGAGGGCCTTGGCCTCCAATTCCAACTTGCAAATGCAGGTAGTATCACACTCACATCTATAGAGCCACAAACCGAGTTATCCCTTGCCGAGTCAAATATTTTAAGAAGCAGTACGAATGTTTCAGAAATTGTTGAAATTCCAGATACTGCCCCACCTGAGGGGACACTGCCTGCAGTCACTTGCAACTATAACATGAGCAAGACGGAACTGGAGATTCCAGATCTTGAAAGGTTGAGACTGAGTGATCGCATAGAAATCGTTGCCAATTTGGCCGGGGATAGAAATCTAATCAAATTGGTTTTGGGGTGGAATGAATCAAGAGTAGCACAAGTTAATGATCAGGATGTGTTGAATGTCCTCAGACCTCACTCAAATTTGGAGTCTTTAAAGATTATCGGGTATCAAGGAAAAAACTTTCCCAGGTGGAATATTTTGCATACTAGTTTGACAAGCATGACTCTTAAAAACTGCGGTCGATGTAAAGATATTCCAGCTTTCGAATCCATTCCATATCTTGAGAGCTTGTTTATAGACAGTTGTGCAAGTTTGGTTGAATTACCAGGTCTAGATAAACTTAGGCATCTCCAAAGGTTGAATATAATACGTTGTGAGAAACTGGAACTGATTCTAGGGATATCAGTGCTGCTTCGAGAGTTAAAAATCACCAAGTGCAAACGTCTCACCCATTTGCCACCTGAGTTGCTAGAGTCATGTTCTTCTTCGATCGAGGAATTGTGGATATATGAACTGGATAGTTTGGAAACCACTTTGGGTCCTTTCATATCTAAAATGTCAAAACTCCGTGTATTACGCTGTTATAATATTCCCAACTTGACAGATCTTCCCAAAAGCTTTAGTACTAAGAGATTGAAGAAGTTGACTCTAGGTGTCTTTAAACAAACAGCAGATGTGGAATCCCTCAATGATTACCTCATGAGTTGCAAACTGGAGCAGCTTTTTGGCTCACTCAGATCAAGCCTAGAATTAGTTGCAGAAAAGAAGTGGGATTCTCTGCCTGTTGCAATTCAGCGTCTTAGAGGTCTTACTATTATAGAGTTCCGGGATTTTACATTTGAGGATCTGCCTGAATGGTTTGGGGAACTGTCTTCTCTGAAAGAGATATGGTTTTCACATTGCGAAAAGCTTCAACGGTTGCCCTCACAGGAAGCCATGCAAGGCCTCGCCAACTTAAGTGACATAAACTTTGGAAAATGTCCCTTGATGGAGAACAGGTGCAGTCAGTCACTAAGCACGAGCTATGAAGATCCAGAGCTGTCCAAGATAAAGCACATCCAAAATGTTGAATTTGACAAATACTACATTTCCTATGGACATATATCGCTCAAGGCCTCAAGCTGATTGATTTCGCACAGTTGAACCGCGCCTTGGCCAAATATAATTCATTGTGAGTATCATATCTTTTTAATTCATTTTGTTCTTCATTTGTTTCATGTTTCCGTTTAATTAGTTCTTTCGCAATCTAATCTTATTGCTCTTTTGATGACAAGGTACATATGCCTCCCGGCTCCCGTTGTGTGTTTCACATATCAAGACAAGAAGACTCTGCAGAAGTAAACAGTTTGAAGTTCAGGCTTGTGTTTGCTTTTGTACTTAAATTTCATCAGTTACAGAATTTTTATTGTTTTGCTGAGCTCTTTCCTTGTGTATAATGTATCTAGTTAAAGAGTTCCAAGTTGTAAAGTTAACCGCATCCAGTTTGTTTCCATTTGATAAATAATAATAGACCCAATCTTCTTCCAGTTTCGTAATTTCAGCTTCTTTACACTATGATCACCCAGAGGTTTGTTTGCGTTTACTTTTTCGGTAAACTTTTATCTGTCAACATCTTTTGGATGGAAATGAAATGAAATTTTCTGTCAACATTTTAACAACTTTCTAGTTCTCTGTATAGACAAATCATCAAGTAAACTCGCCTAACTCGGTTAAGGGTGTTTTAGTTCACCAGCCAGCTACAATCAGTTTGATAATTGTCTGTCATCATTGCCTTAATATTCAGGACATTCTGTTCTTTAGTTTTGAAGAATCGAACAGAGTAGGGTAATAAATAATCCATCAGCTTGGGCTTGGCTGGTATGAAATGGAAGTAGTGGTGAAGGTGTTCGATGAAATGCCAAATCAGATTATTCAGTGAATTGGCTCAGCTCTATCAAGCACATACTGAGAGGTAGGTTTTCTTACGAATTATCAGTTACATACATCCTAATTCCTAAGCAATCTACTTGTGAATGAAGAACTCTAAGTGTACTACCTTCTTTAACTTACAGCTGCTGTAAAGAGTTTATACAGGCCCCGTGATTGTCATGTTAATGCTATTCAAGAGCAGCTCCAAGAATGAGGACAGCATACCGAACAAGGTACAATGGTGCAGTTTCTATTGTTTTCTGTTCTCTGGTAATACGTTAGCGCTATTAGCCTATTACACTGTGCATACTTCTTTGTGAATTGTGATGGAGATCGAGTTGATAGTATTACCTGGTGCACTGAACATGCATGTGAAAAGACCATGTTTGTTCTCTATTATCGCCTAACTGAGCAATAGCAATGGTATGAACATATGTTGTATACAAAGGCATCGAGTTTGAAAATCAACACAGTGTCACAATTATACGAATCAGAACTGAGCATGCCCTGGTTACATTTTTACTTCCTACTCGGCTACTCCCCTGAATCCAATTCTGTTTTATGGAAGATAACAGCATTATAAATCTCCTTATCTTAATTGCAGAAATCGCCTTTGCGTTGACAGAACTCTGTAACAAAATTTTCTGACTGGAAAGAAAGAGGATTTCGCGTACAGTTTTTAAAAACACAGGGGGATTGCATTCATAATTATAATACAGGGATATTTGCCGCAAGTTACATGAAACAAAGTAATCATACATCTGTTCTATGTATAAAAATTTACTGCACCTGCAGCTTATGTTGTAAATTTGACATCAGGATTTCTTATAGGCTTAAGCCACATATCAGCCATTATCCTTGAAGCAATGCTCCATAGGATATCCGGTCCCTTTGACGCAACACGTTTTCCCTTTTTCCCAGCCTTTCCAATTCCATATGCCACAAGCCACTGCAGTGCAGTAAGCTTATGCTTCTCTGTGTCCCATACACTTTTATTGCCTGAGCTTCTTATGCCACCAACTTGCATACTTGCAACTTTGTACCTCTCCTCCTCGTAACTTTCATCCGCAGCTTTTGCATGAATCAGTACTATCATAGGACCGCCAACCGCCTCATACTGCCTCAATGGATCCCTTAACTGCACAACCACAGAAATAGTTACTGTAGAATCACTACCTTCTTCTGCAGAAACTTTAGTGTTCTCTCTTATCAAATCCTCAATCGGAATTGCAGATGCTAGGAGGTGGTTGTACTCTTTTCCACTGGCTGAGACGGTTTTTGCATCAAGAGGTGAAACATCAAATGGCGCATCTTCTTCAGCTATGCCCGCCTGAATCTTGAGAGCATCGACCGTCATACTCTCGATCTTCTGCATTGAAAATGCCAAAACCTCGTCAATTGTCACAGGCTCTTCACTGACGTTCCATATACCAGTAGAAATCCTCTCTTTTCTGCCACTATTCATAGCAGTCGCCATGGATTTGACAGCTGCAATGGTTCTTGCAGCACTTGAGCTCGCTCCTTCTTTGTCCCTCCCCTGGATAATCGCGGAAGCAATGCCTTCAAAAGCTATTTGCTCTGCTGTTTTACCTTTGAGTTCATCCATTGGCATCAACGCTGAAATCTCAGATGCCAAGTCTTCAAGACCAATCGCCGCCATCTTTTGAAACAGCTCAAACCCTGTCTTGTTTGATTGAAGAATCAAAGGCTTTGACATCTGCATTGCCAGTTTTGATGTATCCTTTCTTGCCACAGTGGTATCCAGAGGATTCGTTGCTGCCAAATAACCTCCATTCCTCGTTTGAACTACACAACCCAATCCCTTACCAAGATCAGGTAGAAAAACGTCCTCGTTTTCATCTCCTGTACTTCCATTATTTCCCGACTTTGCTGAAGACATCCCAACATTTTCAATCTTGAGTTCATCTACATCCTCCAGCAACTGAAGAAACTCCCTTGTTACTTTATCTTCATCTGCATCTAACGCTTGCGATCCAGTTTCTTCATCTTCATTGACTTCTTTATCCTCTCCCATTATAGACTCGAGAGCTTTTATCTGCTGAGCAATCGAATCAAGCTCCGTCAATCTTTTGGCATATTTCTGATCTTGAACAACTTCCTTCACAACCTCACTCGAACCTGATCTAGCGTCAGAATATTCTGAAGAACGTTCATCATCTTCTTCTCCATTATTATCAAGAATCTCAACTCCTTTATCCTCCACCTCAAAATCAGGAAGATCGTTGTCATCTGCCTTTGTATCAGGCTCCTCCAGCTTCTGCGGAGGAGGAGGACTTGAAGACGGTGCTGGAGCAGGTTCGTCAAGATTCAAGTCATCGATTCCTTGAAGATCCGGAGCTGCTTCCTTCTGTGAAGGAGTCCAAGCTTCAGCTCGACTCGACATTCTTGGACTAGCAACACTAAATGAAGTTTTAGATTGTTTTCTCGCCACAGAAGGTGAACTTCGGCCTTTCCCCTTCTGGCCTTCAGCATATATGCCAACACCTCCATCTTTCTCCATAATCTGAAACCCCAACTTCAAGACAAGTTCACCTCCCTTGGCCTTACCCAAAAGTTTAAAACTCGTATCCCATTGACGAATCCGCGTCCCCTCAAAGTTCTTCTCTATAGATTCCTGAATCAACCCGCTTAAATCCACGGTATTCCTTCCGAAATCTAGCTCCTCTGCATCAACCGCAAGCACGTATATCAGAAACGGACGGGGCTCGAACTTCATGCTGTTCCCACTACCAGGCGTGTAATAAACATGGCACCTAATGAACAGCGTCTCCTCGAAATCAGCAGCCCCTTGCGAAACACGGGACGGCATTGTCTGCACCGCTCCATCTTTGGTCTCCTTCTTCCTAACACAAACGGACAAACGAAGCCCGTTCATGGAAGGCTGAAGGTTCTGAACCGTGACCACTTCAACGGAGAACAAGCAACTCATCTTCTGCATGGTAATGTGAGACAGTGCTCGAATCGGCTTCCAGTTCCAAAGCCCCTTCTTCTTCCCCGACGAACCAGCAGAAGCTTCATCAACCCACTTGCTCTTGTTCTCACCGGACGACTTGCCCCGTTCCACCTGCTCGTCCAGTTCTTCAGCCTTTGGCCGCGAACGCCACGGAGACAACGACATGCGCCTAACTCTCGGCTTTGGGTTGAGGCTGATGACGTCTTTCTCATTCGAAACCTCATCAGGTGCCGGAATCGGAGGAACCTCACTTCGCGGGAGAACGAGGGACGCAGTTCTTCGGGTCGTCTTGTGTGACTGGTACATGGACTCACTGAGCTCTTCAAGCTCTTGCAAGAGCAGAGTGCTGGAGTTCCGCCTGCCACCGGTGTATTCTGCCGCCATGATTCGAGATTCTTGGATGTGGGAAATGGTTTAACTGTGGTTGAAACTGTCTGTGAGTGTTTAGCAGGAGACTTGTCCAAGAGGAAAGGATTGGTAGAGGCACTTTTTGGGGCCTAGAAATTTCCATGTATGAACATAAATGTCTGAGAATGGTTGGTGCCTTGTGAACCAAGAACTGGTTTTGGTTGTTTGTGTGAAGGATAAGGCAATAACGTTGAGAAAGAGACAGGATGATAAGAGAACGAGAGGATGAAATCTGCTACGAAATTTTCTGTCATAATAACTTGATTTTGAGTCAGTGTAGTTATAAATGTCCGGAATAGGGAAATAACGGTACAGAAGTGACTTTTCGGTGTTTGGTGAAAATTCCATTAATTTAGCTGTTTCTCTATGGTCTTATGTGAATTGTCAAGTTTGGACATGGGCTATTGTGACAAATTTGTCTCAAGTGGACATATGTGACAGATTGGGTTGGTCCCAAAGCCTTGGCCTTGGTCACAAAATATGTGATTGTTACATTTACATGTGCCTAATGGGATCCTTCTGGCAAACTTTTGGCTTCGTTCTGAACTTCATAACCTCGATCTGCTACGGTGATGAATACCTAAACCGAGAATGGTTTAGATAGTCAATTACTTGAACGAAAATACCCGTAACGGCCTGAAACGGGTTTCCCTAGCGCAACCGATGAGCTAGGC
>JAQRGC012289212.1:0-11386 GCA_028659135.1 Plantago lanceolata
TAAGTCATAACCGAATTCTCACCAAACACTACTGGAAAGTTCAACCAAGTGCTCCAAAACTCCAAATCTGGCTACTAGGATTCTCTAGAAAGTTTAAAGATCAACAAAAAATTGTTACAAAGAGAAAACCGAAAAGTAAAATGTAAAGTTACCATGCTCCACCGTCATACCAGATAACTTCTCGAAGCCCTTTATATATATGCACATCCACGTGATTAGCAGATTGTATGTATGATCACCATTTCTCATCAGAAACAACAGAACAAAGCTCTCAACAACTCCATTTCCACTCCCGCTAAAAATAAACAAAAAAAATAAAAATAATTATCACAAATTCCAACCAGTAGCAGCACACAGTATCTCACTCAGATTTAGGGTTCTGCACACCTCAAGGACAATAATCGATGGACTAATTGGAACCATAATCGCATAAACAAGCACAAAAATGCCGCCGGTGAGGCGTCGGAAAGGCTCCGGAGGTAAAAAATCGGAGGATGACGGGGATAATCATAAGAAACTCGATCAGTCGGACGAGAAATCGAATTCGGAGGATTTCAATGTGAATTTGAAAGTCAATTTGAGCCCTAGCTGTCCGCCTTCGCCGGTGGTGGCTGTGGCGGCGGAGAGATCGAGGGCGAGGAGGAGATGGCACTGTGTGGACAGCTGTTGTTGGTTCGTTGGGTATGTGTGCTCGATTTGGTGGTTTTTGCTGTTTCTGTACAATACAATGCCTGCGTCTTTTCCGCAGTATGTCACGGAGGCGATTACTGGTCCATTGCCGGATCCTCCGGGGGTGAAGCTGGCGAAGGAAGGGTTAGAGGCGAGGCATCCGGTGGTTTTCGTGCCGGGGATAGTGACCGGTGGGCTGGAGCTGTGGGAAGGCCATGCTTGTGCTGATGGATTGTTTAGGAAGAGGCTTTGGGGTGGTACTTTTGGTGAGGTTTACAAGAGGTATTGTTGTTGTTACTGATTCATTGATTTATTGATTTAAGTCTTTGTCTGTGGTTTCAGATCAAGTTTATGTTATGTAGGACAGTTTTGAATCATTGAAATTGCATGTGAAAGTAGTTGATTGCTGTTTTAATGGTTAAAGAGTTGCATTGATCTTTTCTTTCTATAGAAAGGAATATGAGCTAGGGTGAATGTTTTATTGCTTCTTTCATTTGTTTTACTTTTGAGATGATGTGTTTGTTGGAGTTAGAATTGCCTTATCTGAGCTGTGATGGAAGTTGCAGCAATCGTTTGTGCCGGCTAGCTTTTAATTTGCTAGAATGAATGTAGTTTGATGCTTGTTGATTTGTAATTATGATCGGATTTGACCTCTGGTAATCATAAATGGCATGAACTCCGTTTGTATTAATGCCTGGGTTGATCATCGCATTTCTCGATTATTCCGTTGGAAATGAGAAATGATGGTAATTACTGATTGTGTAGTAATGTATCACAAGCAAACATTTCAACTTGTATGTGGTATAGTGATGTTATATTGTTATGGAACGCTTTGGACGTTATTATTTATTAAAGTGAACCCAGCAGCTTAATGAAGGTTTTGTCGTCTTATATATCCATAATAATTCCTGGTTTTCCTATTTGAGTTGCAACACCTGCATCTCGCTACTCATGTCGCAGCTGGATTTTTTGGGGTGTATCTATCCTTCAGTGTATGATTCTTATCACTTAGCAATTCTTGTTAAGTGAGTAAACTGTTACTGTTTGGGTGTGTTTCCAAGGAACCTCACATTGTGCCTAATATGTATGAAACTATATGGACATTGTGTTCACTGTGGGATTTTACATTCACGATGAATTTATTTTTAGTGCTTTTATCTATTTCGTTTTTAATGTCAGACTGGGTATTTCTCTCTAAATAACTTAATTGATGCTCTCTTCATGTTCCAAGATAATTATGTTGCTCAAGCAATAGTCATTCTTCAGTTTTACCAATTATTTGCTTTATTTATGCAGACCTCTGTGTTGGGTTGAGCACATGTCACTGGATAATGAAACTGGATTGGATCCGTTGGGTATAAAGATCAGGCCCGTATCTGGCCTTGTAGCAGCGGATTACTTTGCACCAGGTTATTTTGTTTGGGCAGTTTTGATTGCCAACTTGGCTCGTATAGGATATGAGGACAAAAATATGTATATGGCAGCCTACGACTGGAGACTCTCGTTCCAAAATACTGAGGTGTGCCACTCTCTTACTTAATTTGGTTGCAGTCTTTCTAAGTAACAATAGCATATTGGCCTTAATTATGCGAGTCGAGGAAAAACAGTAGAAATGAAAAATCTTTCTTAATGCATATGACCTTCTGCCGCTCAAGTATCTCAAAAGACTTTGAACAACTGGGAACATGGATGGATTTTCAGCACTTCAGCTACTACTTTCCTATATGAAATAACCTTTATTGGATCAGAAGAAATTTGTAACTGAGTGGAGTGCTGTAGAATCGTTTTATCTGGATAGTATGCTGTTTGTTTTCTGTGGGAAGCTTTTCTTGGAAATATAAATTGTGGCCCTTAATCAGAACATATATGTTTCTCTATTTTATTTTTCATTTCTTTTGAGCAGGTTCGTGACCAAACGCTCAGCAGGATTAAAAGCAACATAGAGCTCATGGTCACAACTAGCGGTGGCAAGAAGGTAGTTGTTGTACCACACTCGATGGGTGTTCTGTATTTCTTGCATTTCATGAAATGGGTCGAAGCACCTGCACCGTTGGGCGGTGGTGGTGGACCAAATTGGTGTGCGAAGCATATAAAGGCTGTGATGAATATTGGTGGACCCTTTCTTGGTGTTCCTAAAGCAGTTTCAGGATTGTTCTCTGCTGAAGCCAAGGATATTGCAGTTGCTAGGTTTGTTCTAACTATATCATCTGTTTTTTGTAGATGATTGTTATGCGAATTTCTTTTATGTACTAAACTGCTTTGAATACCATGTCACAATAGTGTTGTGCTTTGTGTTGTGGACCGCGTCGTACACCGTTTCAATTCTTCAATATCATTATTTTAGCTAAATATAATCCATGTCTACAGTCAATAAACATGTTTCGTAATACTATCAGTGCCAATCTGTCTTAATGGTCCTGACGATTGAAATTCATTTGTTTTTTTTTAAAGTAATATCTGTTGAGTAACGTACTGGCGTGCATTTGTGGTGCTAGAAAAACCTATAAATTAATGGGGGTTATAATGAGACTGGAAATCAACTTTGCATCAACAAAGAAATATTTTCTATTTTTCTTACTCAAGGATCCTAGGCATTCCTTCTTTCTTATTATTATCATTATTTTTTTTATTTATTTTTTTAAATTTAGTTTTTAACTTTTGGTGGGGGTGGGTTGGGTGGTGGTGGTGTGCAGTCTCTAGTGCTCTCTTTAATTTGATCCTGTTGTGTTAAAATTAGGTTCAAATGCTCTATTTTCTTCTTATACAGGGGTATTGCACCAGCAGTTCTGGATATGGAGGTTTTTAAATTTCAAACACTACAGCATGTGATGCGGATGACTCGCACTTGGGACTCAACAATGTCAATGATACCAAAGGGCGGGGACACCATTTGGGGCGGACTTGATTGGTCCCCTGAAGAAGGTCATGAGTGTAGATCAAAAAAGAAGAACAGTAACACAGCAAACCATAATAGGACAAAGAACTCTGCTGATCCCGTTCGTTGCAAGTACGGAAGAATAATATCATTTGGAAAGGATGCGGCAGATATGGATCCGTTGGAGATTGACAGAGTTGACTTTAGGGTAATAGTTCAACTTTTATTTTCTTAATTCTTGAGAATTCATTTGGTTTCTGGTAGATAGAATTAGCATATCGGATCTGCATCCATACACATCATTTCATCACCTTCCAGTTTTGGTTCTGTTACACTCACCCGAAGCCCTCATATCTTTCCAAACCACAAAGATTAGGGAAAATCCCAGTTAAAAAAACGAAAGAAAAAGGTAGAACTCTAAGAAACTTCATGGATTTCATTGTTCACTGTAAGTTTGATCTTAACCTGGACAGCACAAAAGATTATTTGGACATACATGTATATAGCCCAGTCATTATTCGTGATGCATTCTGCCATGGCACCAAGATCAACCAGGCAAATACTGATGTATATTTTATCAGATCAAAGTTAATATTTCAAGTATATCATTATATTTCTAACTATCCCTATTTATTTGCACTTTTTATGTGATATTTAGGGTTCTTCCAAAGGAAATAATGTGGCAAACTCAACCTGTGATATATGGTTAGAGTACCATGATCTGGGCAATGATGGTGTTCATGCAGTGGCTGCTCAGAAAGTCTATACTGCTGATTCCATCTTGGATCTACTCCATTTTGTTGCACCAAAGATGATGAAGCGTGGTGGTTCACAATTTTCATATGGAATTGCGGATGATCTGGATGATAAAGAGTACGACCATTACAAATACTGGTCTAATCCCCTAGAAACAAAGTAAGAACCCCCTTGCTTTATTTTCTTGTTTTCTTTCTGGGATAATTTGTATTGCTCAGATTCATTTTACTCTGTGATCAAATCAATCTGGTAGAATCCATTATTTTTGTTTTGGGGGCTGTTTGGGGTGGGGGGTGAATCTCTGCTAATCTGCTTCGAGTCACTGTGGGGTAAACGGGGAACCATTATTGATCCTCCAGTTGCATTTAAAAAGAGAATCGATCTAATATAATACCCTGGAAGACTACCATCATGCATGATAAAAATTAGCAGTGATGTTATTTGTTTTACTGGAGAAATACCCGCCCTCCCTCTTCCAGTTCCTAGCTGAGGAATTTGATGTAACTGATTTTTATTTTTTTTTAGCGAAGCTGTATTTCACGGCTGTTGAAAGCAATTACTGTATATTGTAACTACCATTTAATTTCTTTCAATTGTGAGTGATCTATTTGGGGAGCAATTAGGAACACAGATTGCTATATGTACCACCCGATAACAATTTTCATGATTCCATATTTGCCTTTTCAGGTTACCTGATGCCCCAGAAATGGAAATCTTTTCAATGTATGGAGTAGGGATCCCTACGGAAAGGGCCTATGTATATAAACTGACTCCTCCGTCCGAGTGCCATATTCCTTTTCAGATTGACTGCTCTGCTGAGGGTGGAGAGGGCGGCCCTTGTTTGGAAGGAGGCGTTTATTCAGTTGATGGAGATGAAACTGTTCCAGTTCTAAGTGCTGGATTTATGTGTGCTAAAGGTTGGCGAGGAAAAACTAGATTCAATCCTTCTGGCATCCATACCTTTCTAAGGGAGTATGATCATGCCCCTCCGGCCACTCTCCTAGAAGGTAGGGGGACCCAAAGTGGTGCTCATGTAGATATAATGGGAAACTTTGCCCTTATCGAAGATATCATTCGGGTGGCAGCTGGTGCCACCGGGCAAGATATAGGAGGTGACCAAGTACATTCTGATATTTTCAAATGGTCGGATCGAATTAAACTAAGACTTTAGTGCCATCAGCCATGTACTGTGGTGAGTTTTCTATGCCTGTGTGGCTGCATTCCATTTTTCCAGTTTTCTAGCTTACCATTTTGTCTGTATGTGTCGATTTAATATAATGTGAATTGGGACTCACCTCCTGTTTCACCATTAGTTTAGTTCTCCATATTTTAGAAGGGACTATAAACTTCCCACAAACCATAGCCCCCACCCCCACCCCCACCACACACACACAGTGTATTCTGTTTGGGAAAAAAAAAGTAACATTCATTCAGACTACAAGGGATTATGTAAATTTCCATAATGTGGAGTAAATTGGCTATACCAAGAAAAGATGAGCGGTAAATAAAAATTGATACTGATTTAGGCTGCTGTTTAGGCAAAAGGTTATTGATTTATTATGCTCTGCTGGCCCCAAAAGAGCAGGTACTTGAGTTCTTAACCTGAGCTCAAGTTCAAATCACTCGGCCACTTTTTTTCAGACTAATGTGATGATGATGACTTGAGATTCCTGATTTAGTGCACATTTGGTATATGATCTTTTTTATTGACATGTTGCTATATAAAGCTTCCCTTTCTTCCCCAATTGACAGGAAAAGATGATTTGTTACTGGATGTCAATTAAGGGTGGATTCTGTTCCAAGTTCTGGTAGCTAATGCTAGATATGGAGGTCTTAACTTAACCAAGTAAACCAAAACTCAAGGAAGTTTTATATGGATTTTCGAGGATGGAGGACGGGATGCACACCTCAGATTGTAAATTTTAGTTTTTTTTTTTTTCTTTTCATCTTTTTGTGTTTCTATCTAGAATTTTCTCAATATCATGTTTTTCCTTTGGAGCGAGGAGACATTGTGGATAGTTATTTATATACAGATATTGCTAATATACATTACGACTTGAAATATGTATCCTGGGATAAGCAATGAGTACTGCCTTTTTGCTTGCAGCTGCTCGTGGCTTGTGCCCACAAAATTTTGCTGCGCAATTCATGCTCGCTGTTGTCCGTTTAGTCTTTTTGTATGTGGAATGCGTTTTTGTTTCTCATCAGTGCTGCACTGCTGCTTCATAATCTCTCTGTGCTCAGCACGTCAGCACATGGCGCACACAGTTCCTACTCTCTGTGGTTCATTTACAGGTGAAGTAGTATTTTAAAATTGGATAACGCTAGCGGCATACACCAAGTCACCAACCGTTGATCCTGGTGGTTTTACCAGAGATTCATGGTTTAAACCATAACCGAATCATAGTCGATTGGTTTGAAGTGGATCTTTTGAGCTCGCATGTTATGAAAATCTAGCGTCTGGTGCAACATAATTAAGTGTTTGACAATGTACTACTCGGTTCGTTATGCTATAATGCCTATACACCGCTCCGGATTTACTATTAATCACCCTATTAATTATACTATTAGCACCAATCACAACAATACACCTCATCCCCTCCAAGTTTGATTAACTTCTAGCCTTTAATAATTACTACTAGGATTCCGATTGTGGAACTATCATTCATCAACACAAATCCATGAGTCTTCCACATCAAACATACAGATTTCAATCTGATTTCATCCGATTACCTTTAGAAGAAAAAATAATGTTGTAGAGATATGACGGTGAATAAAGGGCCTGAAAATCAAAGAATATCAGATCCAGGCGAGCGTAACTGGTAATTTCATTTCATAAGATTTGAGTAAATAATTGATTGGCTAGATTCAAACGAGGTGCCATCAAGAAGCTGGGCTTGCTTTTCTAACTGAAGCGTAATCCATGCAGAAACATAATTATGAGACAAAAATCCAGAGATGGTCTATGACTCTATAACAAATAAATCATGTTGAAAGAATTAATCAGAATGGAAATGAAATGTTCCACAAGAACTGGGTTATCTAAAGCCTGGAAAAATAATTATTGATTTATGCCTCCAGAAGAAGGCCACGGAAAATTGATCTACTGAATAATGATCTCTAAACCTATTTCTTATACTCCGTATGTTGTCAATTTGATGTGCTGAATGTGAAAATCTAATCACCCTAAAGAAATGGGAGGACGCGGGACGCCGCCGCCGTGGAAGAGTTTTGCTGCTGTGCAAGAGGGGTGGAGGAATTTTTTTCCTTCCGACTCTTTGCTCGTAAAGATCCAATTGATATTAGTCAGAAATAAAGTGTTCACGTTAATTAAACTTTGAGGTGATGAGGTGTCTTGTTTTGACTGGTGCAAATAGTATAATTAATAGGGTGATTAATAGTAAACTCGGAGCGCCTATACACATTTGGATTTTGGATGTTGATTTTCATTTCCTCCCACAAGGCACAAGCTTGTACCACACCGCACAAAAAAGTGATTTTCTGTTTCAGACACGAAAAGTAATTATCTAATTCACAAACGCAGGCACACTCGGCCCAAGTTAATAGTTTACGCTGTTCATTACTCAGACCCTTTGTATAAGCCAAAGCAGGCACACACAAAGAACAGATACATTTGCATAAAGGAAATGGAAACCAGAAGCTGAAGGAAACCAAAACCATAAACATAACTAACATCTATGAGTTGTATACAAGAATTAACATGCGTATAACAGTGTATATATAGCCCATGAGGGCAAAAAAAATGAAGGGGACATCTTTTATCACAAAAAGCCTGATTCTGCAGAGCCATATAATTTACCAATCAAACAGGAACCCGTTTGTGCAATTAATTAACGAGTGATATCAAATATGATCACACGTTAATATCTGATCGCTTTGATCGCGTGCTGGAAATCTCATAGGCGCCCGTCAATGCAAACCTTGGGATATTGTAATTGTCAGGCGTTGACATGGGTTGTTGTGGGTAAAGTGTGGGAGGCGGTGTCAAGTTACGCTGAGCAGGAAGCGGTGGAAGCACATTATACTTGTAGGCGTCGCCACCAGCCAGACTGAAATTGATAGAAAATGAAAACCATGGAAAACAAGTGGAAGAACTACACGCAATACAAGTTGGTCTTTCTGATTAACAGCATTCAGGACATTGTAAAACTGATGCTCATACCTTGTATCTTTATACAGCTGATCTTCTTCACTCACAATTTCACCCGATTGCTGAGATGGCCTGTTACTAACAAGGGTAGACCATGGACTTGCACTAGGCAGTTCATCTGAGAAGTATCTCCTCCTGATCAACTGCACACAATGTAGAACTAATGATTAAAGATGATATATAAGGAAAAATACAAATCTAAGTGTTGTGAGTATAAAATACAGACCATTCGAAAAAATTTGGTGACTGCTTCCTTGTCAAATCTTGCCTCCTTAGCAGCCTGGCCGAAGAGAGTAGTTAATCAACAAGTAAACTATGTACATAACAAAAAACTTCACATTACATACACCAATTTCACTTAATTTGTAAGTGAATATTTTTACCGGTTCCGTATCTTCACGAGATCACATTTGCAACTTTGGCAAAGCCGTAAAATTTGAGACATTAATCCGACTTGAAGTTAAGGTATACTATCACTGGTTAGACACTACCACATTAAATTTACTAATAATCCTAGGATTAATTTACTGATCTT
The DNA here is from genome assembly GCA_028659135.1 of Plantago lanceolata. Lineage (NCBI taxonomy): Eukaryota > Viridiplantae > Streptophyta > Magnoliopsida > Lamiales > Plantaginaceae > Plantago > Plantago lanceolata. The sequence continues at coordinate 9,007 of JAQRGC012289212.1, forward strand.
TCTAACCTCTCATTATGCAGGATCTACATGAAAGACAGTTGCAAATTGCAATAAAATGATAAGTGCAATACTAGTTTTGTTTCTTCTAAAGATCTTTCAAGATGCAAATACTCGATACTTCAGGAACAGACGATGCTGTATTCCTTTTATTTAATTAACTTTTCACATGTTTCACAAAGCTATTTTAATAACCTTATACATCACGTGTAATAACCACCCATCATATGTGATGAACAGAGGTTGTATAGCAGGTGTAGTAAGCATGCTCAAACCATCCAAAAGAAATTATTGAACTTACTGCAAAAAGGCCTCCGCCGCTTGGAAAACTCTCTGTCAATGGAAGTTCTTCGCTTGATGGCAGCAAACCCTGCTTTTCAACCCACTGACGAGCTACATCAACAAGATTTCCACTGCTTCCTCGAGTGCCATCTTTTGAAGCAATGTCAACTTTGTTGCCAATAACAATGTAGGGAACAGGAAGGCCACCAGGACCACCAGATGCTAATGGAGCTGAAAATGTCCCGTTTGCAGCAATTTCAGAAGCCCACTTCTGCAAACTAGTCTTTGTCCTTCTTTGTGATAAGTCATGAACAAACATAACACCTAAAAAAAGGTAATACACCATTAAAATAGAGCATCCACAATCAGCAACATTAGCATATAAAGTACCTCGCATAGTGGTTATGTATTTATTTTTTTATGAGTAGCTTTAATAAATATGATAAGTACATTTGTTTGTCCCATAAACACTAGTAATGCAAGAAGGAAAATAAAATATTTTACATTCGAATTCTAAATACAGTTATACTCGATAACGAGGAAACATGAGCTAAATGTTCTTTTATGTACAACTGCCATAGAAACAATAACATTACCAAGTCATAGAGTTAATAAATGATAACATACCGTTAATCTGAGAATAGAACAGAGAGCGGCAATCTTTATATCTGTCATGTCCTGATATATCCCATAGTTCAACAAAAAAATCTCTCTCACTATCTCCTTTAAGGCTATGTGATGAGCTCCCAGAACTCCCATAGGTTGTGTGCTGCAAAAACAAAACCAAAAAAAGCATGTTGCTTTAGCAGTCTCGTACATCATTTTTCTTTTTCTTCTTTCTTTTTTGGCATGAAAATTTAGAAGCCTTTTTGGTAACACAAAGGAATACACAATGCGTGTGCAATCAAGAGAAGAAGAACAATAACAGATCACGAATTTTTTTTGTAGGGGTTTCATAACTTCAATGTTGAACCGACTTAACAAAAATCAGAAAGTATCCTTTATCTTCGCTCAGTCAAGTTACTCTTTAAACAACTTTCATTTCCTTCCACAGGCAACATAAATGCATCCGGGACTTGGATATCAACTTATTTCAAGAATATGGATAAGCATATTACCTTGACAGATACACTACAGCCAATTGTTTGCGGGGGATGTGTAACAGCAGAACTTTTCATAATCAGATGAACAAGAGAAGTTTTCCCAACACCTGAAAGAACACAGTGGGCATGACATTTGAATGTAAGATCTAAACATCCAGAAACTTGAAGAAAAAGAACGTCCTACTAGTTGAGATATAATGGATCATGTAATGGAATCAAGTGGCATTAAACAGCATCTAATGATCATTGAATGCTCTGGATTTCAATGATGTAGTTTTGAGAAGTCTCGATCTCATTCAGGCTGTATGTTCTATTATGCTGCGGCTATGCGTAAATACAAACATATTCCACTTATATCAATGAGGCTCTAAAAATGACTTCCAAGTATCTTGCTTATAAACAAAAACTAAAATATACATGCAACTGCAAACTTTATATTTTCTCTGAAACCATCTTAACATTGGTACTGAAGCGTATGCACATTTTTACTAGCAAGTAACAAAAAAAAAAAAAACCCTACATCAAAAGGTCGGTAACCGATGCCAAACTACATTGAGGTACCTGAATCTCCAACAACTAGCACTCTGACTTGCCCAGAAGGAGGCCCACCATTCTGATCTTTGATTTCCCTCTCCCGTTCCCTTTCTCTCCAGAACATTTTATCTCTTGCTAGACAGACAGAAATTACCCTCCAAGAAACTCTAATGTGAATCCACGAAGCAGTCAACCAAGTGCGAACTCAAGTCCCATCAATAAACACTCTCTAAATCTTGAACAAATAGGCGATTTCGCTTCTAATCCTACATCCATGTCACACCAGCAAAGCTTATTTCCATAGTCAGGAACCTATAATAGCAGACTTCCACTAGATGCAACAGTGTCCCTCAGATCAGGCAGATCATTCAACAATTCACCTCGAATCTGTAATCAAGTGAAAAATAGCTATTCTCAATATCAGCATAGTAAAAATTCAAACAGTAGCGCTCTTAACTCTTCAA
>JAQRGC012289231.1:0-11997 GCA_028659135.1 Plantago lanceolata
GAAAAAAGAAAGAAAGAAATAAAAAGAAAATAAAGAAAGAAAAAGAAAAAACACAAGGCCTTGTTTGGTTACGCATTAATTGGAGGATGATTATAAGTTGGTCAACTCTAAATTGCTTATTGGAGATGATTTGTTTTGGAGAATGTGCACAGAGAAGGACACGTATTCGTCCTTGAGGGAGAATAACACCCATAAATCAACACTTGATTAACCGCAACAATACTAAAGAATCTAAGCGTTACAATTACATAAATGTCAGTTTCTTTTTATTAAAGCAAGAATAAAGAAATATTACAAGAAAAAAATACAAAAATTAAAATTCAAGTCAACGTTTTATAATTGAACATCCGCGAATTCCCTACTTACATTCTACGAGCATTAAACGGGTTTGAAACCTATCCGTACCGTAAACCCTTTTTAAATTGAAACTTGAAAGGGAAGTTTCACTAATTCACACTCCTCTCCCCCTTCTTCCTCTTCCATTCTATTGATGAGGAAATGTCAAAACCTTTCATTTTCAAATCAATAAAATAAATTAAAACTTGTCTGAGCTTGGGATTCTTTATCTGGCCTTTTCAAACTGTAAAAAAAATCAATAAATGCCATCATCATTCCTTTGCTTTGCTGCTATTTAAGCTCAAGAAGAAGAAGAAGAAGAAGAAGCACAACAATGCTTGTGATACATTCATTACCCAGTGGGCTCCTCCGGCCATGCCTTCTTTCACCCACCAAATGGTTAATTTTACATCCTTTTTCAACTCTACTTTTTACTAAATTATTGTTATCACTGCTGTTTTTCCACATGAGATGATATGATGATTTTTTTTTCCTCTTTTCACACTGGCCTTTTCTCCGTTAACAAGTTGTGATTTTTGACTTTTCTGTTTCTTGGGCTCTTTGTCTGTTTGCATTTCTTGTTTTCTTGCTCCTGCATTTTTGCAGACAAGTTATTATGCTTGCTTGCTTCTGTCATTGATGGTTCTGTGCATTAAGGATATTCATGGGTTTTTGACTTCTCAGAGGTAAATTGGAAGTCTTTATCTACATTTCCTTTGTTTAATGTGTTGGGCTTAAATTGGGTTTTGTCAGGTTTTTCTTTATGTGCTTGATATGGTGCCCTGTTTCGACTTTTGGATTAAGAACGATTATGTCGAAGGAGAGTGTAATTTTGGTGTTCTGTGGACTCTATTGCTATGAAAGGTTACTAGAAGGTTGAAACTATTAGCTGTACAGACACAAGTGTAGTTTGAGGTCACAACTGAAAAAGATGATGATGAAATGTATAATGTGATGAATGTGTTTCATCGATCGAGTGGTGTTGTGATAGAGAATGTGTGATTGTATATGTAATTTCTGGAACATCTAGGAACTATCTGTAAGAGAAGTAGTCTTCCATCATTACAATCTGCAGTTTCGTAACTTGCATGTTGTGTTGTTATGAAATGTGTTGATTTTCAATTTCTTTGGTATTAAATTATAGAATTGGTATTCATGATTATGATTCACTGATAGATTATAATGTCATATTGTAATGTGATGCATCTGTTTATTAATGTGTTTCTTATGTGGAGGATTTTCAGTTTCATCGTATTATGTTCTAGAATTTGCCTTTCATGATTATTATTGATTGACTATAGTAGTGAGGGATGTGTTTATGAATATGTTTCATCGATCTAGAGTGATGTTATGAGATAGAATGTGTGACTGTGTATTGTAATTTCTTGAATATCTTGTAATTGTCTGTAAGATACGTACTTTTCCATCATTACAGTTATGTGGAGGAATTTCAGTAGCTATTGAATCTTACTAGTTGATATATCTTTACGAGCAGGAATGCAAGAACAGTAATGAGAAGGGATGAGCTTTAAGTATTGGCTGTACAAACAGAAGTGTAGTTTGAGTTTACAATTTAAGAAGATGATGATGAAATGTATTTGCTCTGGGGAGCAGTTGAGAGCAGATGAAATTATTCCCTCCTCTGAATCCTTAGCAACACGAGACTATTCAGCTAGTGGGTATTCTTCTCGAGCAGGAGAGGCCGACACTAAACTTGATACCAGCAACATAGAAGAAGCAGAATCTTCACTTCGTGAGAGTGGCTTTTTAAACTATGAGGTCAGTGGTTCTTGTCTCATTCAACCAATATAGGTTTGGTTGTTGAGCAGCCATAGTATTATGTGCTGAATTTATAGCATTATATGGTAGATTACACTGGAAGTTATGAAGATAAAGCACTCTATGTCACAATGTTGATAAATTGACCTTAATGAACAATAGCTGTGACTTACAGGAAGCAAGAGCTTTATTGGGAAGACTCGAGTATCAGAAAGGAAACACAGAGGGTGCTCTTCAAGTTTTTGAAGGAATTGATATTGCAGCATTAACACCCAGGATACAGTCTACTATACTTAGAAGATGCGAGCTTCCTGGGCGTTATTCTCAGAGTGATCCTAATCCGCCAATGTCTATGCATGCAGTAAGTTTACTTGTTGAAGCAATTTTTCTCAAAGCAAAATCACTGCAGGCTCTTGGAAGATATACAGGTACTTCAAGGATTTTACAAGGGCACTTGATTCTCATCTTTTGGTCATTCTTTTGCATTTTGCATACATTGTTTTCTTAAGGCCTTTACGTATTAGTTTTAGTTTATATGAATCTTGTGTGATTGAGTAAATATGATAACATAAGCGAAGGGTCAACCGAAGTTTAAGTTGGTGCCCTGTTGGTTTAAGGTCTTGAATTGCTTGTTTACAAGGGTTAGATTGCACACAATAAGCCCACCCAGAAGTGCTTATTACTCGAGCTTTGCCCTTTACGATTAGTCTTTTTTTTCTCTCAGTCAACTTTGTTATAATTTGCTTGATCCATTTTGCAGAAGCTGCTCAGTCATGCAGAGTAATACTGGATACTTTTGAATCTGCCATACCCTATGGCCTGCCCGAACAATTGGCTTCCAACTATAAATTGCTTGAGACGTTAAGCAAAGCCGTCGAGTTACTGCCAGAATTGTGGAAACTGGATTGTAATCCTCATGAAGTGACATTAGCCTTCAGAAGAGCTCTACTATACAAATGGAATCTCGACAGTCGGACCAGAATAAGAATAGAGAAAGAATTTGCCATTTTCCTGCTCTATAGTGGTAATGATGCGAGTCCTCCAAATCTTCGCTTCCAGATGGAGGACTCTTTCGTACCAAAAAACAATGTTGAAGAAGCTATTCTTCTGCTGTTGCTTATTCTCAAAAGAGTTATTGTTGAGAACATTGAATGGGACTCGTCAATCTTGGATCACCTTGTTTTTGCACTATCTATAGTGGGCGAGTACGGGCCCCTTGCCCATCAAATTGAAGAATTGCCTCCTGGAACCATAGGAAAAAGAGAAAAATTTACATCCCTGGCCCTTTGCTATCATGCAGAAGGTGATAATACAGTCGCTCTAAATTTGCTACGGAACCTTCTGCGTAATAAAGAGAGCAGTAACCTTGGATTTGAACTCTTACTGGCTTCGAAGATTTGTATGGAGAACCCCATATCACTTGAAGAGGGAGTAGGATATGTTTACAAACTGTTTTCTGAACCGGAGAAATGCCAGCAGAGGGCTAGTTCTGCAAATTACTCACTGGGTCTCTCTCTTTCTTCCCAATCTAAAGGAATTGGTTCTGATTCCCAGAGAATATTAAGGCAATCTGAAGCACTCGAGGCACTTGTAAGTGCTCACAGATTGAGTAGATCAAAAAACACAAGTGTTTTGTTTTCTCTCAGTCTAGAAAACGCTGAACAGAGAAAGTTAGAATCTGCTCTTTACTATGCAAAGCAGCTGTTGGAACTGGATGCTGGATCTAGTATAAAGGGCTGGATTCTTCTTGCTCGTATTTTGTCGGCTCAAAAAAGGTACTTGGATGCTCAGAATGTAGTCGATGCTGCTCTTGATGAAGCAGGGAAGTGGGATCAAGGAGAATTGCTTCGGACAAAGGCAAAGCTACAGATTGCACAGGGCCGTTTAAGGGAAGCCATCGAGACTTATACCAAACTTTTGGCTGTTCTTCAAGTCCAAAGGAAGAGTTTTGGTGTCCAGAAAAATATTATAAAGGCATGTGGTCTATAAGATGTTACTCTTGAAGCATTTCAAATTTTCTTTGTTTTGGTAAATTTGAATTTCATTCGTTTTAGACCGTTCTGGATTTTCGTTTGGTTTTTTGATTTACTTAACTAACTAGTATGACCACATTCAGGATCAGAGGAACGGTCGGAGAAACTTAGAAATGGAAATATGGCATGATCTAGCCAAGGTCTACACAAGCTTGTCTCAGTGGCATGATGCTGAAGTTTGTCTTTCAAAATCTGGAGCTATCAGTCCACATTCAGCTTCAAGATTACATTCTAAAGGTACATGTCTTTTCAAGAAACTTATGATTGGATAATTTGTCTTGGGCTGATGATTTCTGGTTGTTTATGTGATCTTAGTCTAACTTATGCAAACCTGTATCTCATGTTGAAAGGTCTACTATATGAAGCTCAAGGCTTGCACAAGGAAGCTCTAAAATCATTTGAAAAGGCACTAGACATCGACCCTAACCACGTCCCTAGCCTCATATCTACTGCAGTCGCACTCAGGCAACTCAGTGATCGATCACTGCCAGTTGTAAAAAGCTTTTTGACAGATGCACTCCGGCTTGAAAGAACTAATCATACTGCATGGTACAATCTTGGGCTTGTGTACAAGGATGAGAGGGGCACCTCAGCACAGGAAGCAGCTGAGTGTTTTGAGGCTGCTGCGCTCCTCCAGGAAACTGAGCCAGTCGAGCCCTTCGGATGATGACTGTGCAATCCTTCGCAGCATATTTTCATTATATATTATAAAGTTACATTGATGTGGATACATGTGCCTTGGCAATGCATAATTGAAGGAGAATGACAGAAGAGTCTTTTTGGTACATAGACAATTTATTGGGTTTTGTAGTCTGCTTGTGCTTGTCAGCACTTTTCGAAGCAACTCGTGCTAGTAAAATGTCAAAATGTATGCTATGGATGGTTGCACTACATGATGAAATACGATTTACCTGTATAATTGTCACAAACTCTACATGGCAGTTTACGGAGTTCTTTTTGAACTGTTCAATTACAATGTAGATTAGTTTAAGTGTTCAGCAAATTGTTAGTCTTGTATTTGTTTTGGACCTACAGTCCTAATTATTATTTCAGGGAGTCGATTATTCGAAAAAGATTTTGATGATGTCTGTTCATGGGAGATTGCATTTGCATGCTGTTAGGTTGATGAGGAGAGAATTATATTTGGCTTGCCTGACGATATCAGGGAGTCGATTATTCGAATGTATGACGAGGTTTTTAGAATGGTTGATTCGGAGACAGTTGAGTTAATTAATTGGAGTGATGATTATACAGCTGAGGTTGAGAAGTGGAGAGAGAAAAAATATAGGAAGAAGTGGTTGAGTGAATTTGAGACGAAATATGCTTTTCCGATCAATTTCCCAACAGGGTTTAAGATAGTTCCGGGGTTTAGGAAGAAGCTGAGGAACTGGGCTTTCGTACTTGAAGCCTTACGAGAGGATGGAGAAAGTATGGGTTCGTCGTTCTTTTGGTGGAGTTGATAGGTATGAGAAATGAGCTGTCGGGATCATTCATGAGCTTCGGTGCCTGACGGTGGAGAAAATGGTGGAAGTTGAGCGGTTTGTGCAGTTAAAGAAGGATCTTGGGTTCAGGTGAATTTGGGTGAGGTTCTGCTGAAGTGTCCGGGGATTTATTATATAGCGACTAGAGGGAATACTGAGGAAGCGTACTGGAAGGGTGGTTTGAGTAGAGGAGATAGATTTATGCTATGAGGAAGGAAATGTTGGATCTTTTGTTAATGGGGGGCGTCGTCACACTGGAGGATTGGAAGAGTGCGAGGATGTTGTGAGGTTCCATAGATGGAGAAAATGCAGAAGTGAGAAAGCAGTTGCAAGCGAAGGAACTGGCGTGGCTTTCCGCGGATGAGAGCATTTTATCATCCTCAGATAATCACTTGTGGACATGTCTGAACCTACGTTCGTACATCACTTTCAAGAGTCAGCTTGCGAATGTGATATCGATGGGGCTCTCATTTGAGGCTGGGTTGACATCGTACATCACTTTCAACACCATGACGTGCCAGCGCTAGATGCCCAAAATTAATTTTCTCTTCTGTTGAAAATCGCGGCCAGGTTTATCATCATTAAAAGACATCTAGGCCCAGTTCAAAAGTCATGGAAGTCATTGTTTAGAAGAGAAAGAACAGTGCTGTTACAACAGAGACAATGTGTTTCTTCAGAATTCTTTCACGATTATCCGGCTACTGAACAGTAAAATCACAGTTTACGCAGATCAATTCCAGCCTTCTTAGCCATTGCATCCAGTCCATTCTTCTCGATTGTCTTTATAGCATTGGTTGACAACCTCAACTTGACGAAACGCTTTCCAGCTTCCCACCAAATCTTCTTGTAGTGCAGATTCACAAACTGCCGTTTTATTGTCCTGTGGTTTGAGAAAGAAACTAGATTCTTCGTGTTCGACTTCTTCCCAGTGAAGGGACATACACATACTCTCCCTGAATGTAACATTAACAATATGTATGAAGCTTTGTGCTACTGTGACCAACTAATGAAGTAGTGTATAAAGAGTTCAACAGAATCACACACTTCACAAAAAGTTAGAGCACAGAAAATCAAGTTCTAATACGATTCCAAGTAAGAAATCAAATTCCTAGTTAAAAAATAACTGGTTCCTTTTCTTATCCTTTTTTCTTCAACAAAATCCATATATATATTATATATATGACGCGTATTCTTAGTGTTACACCAACACCAAGCACAAACCCTGATTCGAATTTCTCTTCAAGTTTTCGAAACCAAAGTTCTAATCTCATCAGTCCACTAAAGAAGATGCTTCAGGGACATGTTCTTGAAATTTCTCTGTCTATCTTTAACATTGCAGTCGCCGTACTGATCATATTCACATTAGCATATTGGATCTACCGCCAAAAACAGCGCAGCAGGTTGTCTAAATCTCAACTCCAAAAGCTACCCAAGGTTACCGGAAAAGATTTGGTCATGGGAGCAGACTGTTGTGCAGTGTGTTTGGATGAAATTGAGAGCAATCAATCAGCTAGGATGATTCCAGGTTGCAACCACGGGTTTCATCTACAATGCGCGGATGCATGGCTTGCTAAGCACGCTACTTGCCCAATTTGCAGAGCTCAGATCACGTCGGAGTTCTTTCGTGATGCTCCTGGTACCAATTCTGGAGTTGCTGTTGTTGTTCCTGGCACCAATCCAGGAGTTGCTGTTGCTGTTTAATTGAACCATGGGTTCTGTTACTTTATCTTATTATTATTCGAGTAACTCAAACGTTTTGTAATATTACCGCGATTTTCTCCCACCATGCTTTTTGCTAACTACTCTTTCGAATTATACTGCGGGCCTGCATTGAAACGAAATCATATATAGTTCCGAGGTACATGAACTTGAAACATCATCATACATGGTAAAATCGTTAATGTAGTATTATTCGCATTGTATTGCATTCACAGCCCTGTCATATTTGTTTCCTTTCCCCTTATTCCATCAACGTATATAAACCCTCAACCAGTTCACTATTCTTCCCACCACCATCAACTATGGCGCTCTTTTTATTCAAATTCGAGCCTGTGCTCTACGTCTGCACTGCCATGGTCTTCACGTTAGTAACGTATATCCACTGGCTTTGGCGCACCAGAGGTGAAGAAGATGAGAATCCGAAGCAGAACAGGGGTCTGTCTGTTTCCAATCTACCAAAGTTCCCCAAAGTTACGGGTAATGATTTTGGGGCTGGACACGTATTGTGCTGTGTGTATGTGCGAAATCGAAAGTTCTGAATCTGCAAGGTTGGTTCCAGGTTGCAACCACGGTTTCCATCTACAATGCATTGATACTTGGCTGGTTAGGAACGCTGTCTGTCCTCTTTGCAGGGCTAACATTAGACCGGACTTCTTCACTGCCTCTCAGACGGATATCTGCTGATTGAATATGTAAATGAATTGCCAATACATTCAGTTTTGCTCTGCTGTCATTATTTGTTGTATGAATATCACCGGGTTCTGAAATTATGTCCAGGAGAGGAAATTTCGGAATCAATTGATTCTGTTCTTGCATTTTACTTCCATTCTATTTCAACTCGTATCCTTTCTGTTCCCGATACGTACATAAGCAAACGGCCAAACTAAATGGGCTCGTGAACAGGTGTGTACCTGACCCCTATCAGTAGTTTGTTGCAGGTTCTAGTCAGGATACAATATTGCTATGCATGTCATCACTTTTAGTCCAAAATAAAGTACTAAAATCAATGAAGTTGCATATACTTGCCAGGCGCCAGCTTTTCTTGCACAGACAGAAGTTCAGTTTCCTGCGCCACTTCACCAGCTTGTCTCTGTTTCTTCCAATAGTCCTCAGGATTTTCACCAGAACGGCAGAACCCAAACCAGAAATCTACGCACATAATCCACCCCCTCAGTAACATTTCAGATGACACTTTGTCCAACATCCACATTGTAGTCCTGGTAGTCATTGTTTTTGAACCAACACATATAGGAAAACAAAATTAATCTCACACGTACTAGCACGTTCATGGTCACATTGCATTTATGAACTATTGAACTATGCCATGCATTCTGCCGTTCACATAATTAAACGAGACCAAGATCATAATAACATAAATTGGCATTTAGAAGAGAAAGAACAGTGCTGTTACAACAGAGACAATGTGTTTCTTCAAAATTCTTTCACGACTATCTGGCTACTGAACAATAAAATCACAGTTTACGCAGATCAATTCCAGCCTTCTTAGCCATTGCATCCAGTCCATTCTTCTCAATTGTCTTTATAGCATTGGTTGACAACCTCAACTTGACGAAACGCTTTCCAGCTTCCCACCAAATCTTCTTGTATTGCAGATTCACAAACTGCCGTTTTATTGTCCTGTGGTTTGAGAAAGAAACTAGATTCTTCTTGTTCGACTTCTTCCCAGTGAAGGGGCATACTCTCCCTGAATGTAACATTAACAATACAGTAGTTGAGAACAATATGTATGAAGCTTTGTGCTACTATGACTAACTAATAAGTATAAAGAATTCAACAGAATCACATACTTCACAAAATGTTAAGAGCACAGAAACTCAATCTAACACATAAAGTTAGAGCACAATTACACACTATGCTAAGTAGCTTTCAGAGAGCATGGTTCGTGAAAATTCAACAGTCACCATTTTAAGAAACTCAATCCAAATGCCATTCCAAAGTTCTAGAATCAAAACTTCACCGCCACCTCATGCTCCTCTAAGACATAGATATAACCACATTATCATCCCAAAGTTCTAGAATCAAAACTTCACCGCCACCTCATGCTCCTCTAACACATAGATATAACCACACTATCATCCCAAAGTTCTATAACCGAACTTCAGCGCCACCTCATGCTCCTCTAACACATAGATATAACCACACTATCATCCCAAAGTTCTATAACCGAACTTCACCACCACCTCATGGTCATCCCAATGTTCATACCCTCCAGTCTCCACATCCAATTTCTACCTAACCATTGTGGACATTACAGGAACCTTTTTCAATGGATATTTATAGAACTAGCTAACCGAATGGATCCAATGAAAATCTTGAGGATCATCAAACACTCACTCCAAAAAACAGAAATACTAATTCCGACCTGACTATGAAATTTTCCCAAATACTCAATACTACAAGGCAATTTGCGATTATCAGACCTTAACTACCAAATTAAACGAAAGGGCAAATATCATCCCCGAGTTCTACAACTGAGGCTTCACCACCACCTCATGCTCACCCAACACACAAACAAACCACATTATCATCCCAATATTCCTACGCTCCACATCTGATTTCAGCCTAACTATTGTGAACATTCGCGAACCTTTTTCAATGAATATATGAACAACTAGCAAACCAGATAGTTCCAATGAAAATCTCAAGGATCAACAAACACTCACTTCAAATAAAACAGAGGCAAGATGTCACGATAACTCCGACCCAACAAGACACTGTGCGTTTATCATCCACATCAGTGCAAGAAGTGAAGAAAAAAAACATTCACATTCTCACATTCACATCATCTTTTCTTTCCTGATTGACCGCATTTCGGATACAACATAAAAGGTTCATATTTCATATAGAGATGGACTAAAAGCATAAATGTTCATACTCTTTTAAGTTAATACCCAAAAGCCAAAATTTAACTAACATGATGAGAATAGTAGAAATGCTTCAAGTTCATAGTGGAAGTGAGAAATCTGTAGCAATTATCATAAACAAACAATTCCTTAAATCTACCGGAAAATTAGGTCACTTGTTAACCTCTACTGAGTTGCCAATATCAATCAATTACACCTCAAATCAGGCAAAAAAAGTTACAGAAATAGAGAGGGAGAAAACGTACGGGCAACAGGCTGGAGAGAGGGTTTGAAAGGAGCAGAGATTGCAGCAGGGACGGCAATGGGAATCGAAATCTTCAAGCCACTGAATTGGGATGAAGCAAATCCCAATTGCGTAGCGAAGTTGGAGCTCTTAGTAGTTGCAAGTCTGGAATTGGATTTTGCTGCCATTACTGGGCCTAAAGTAGCAGTGATTGTCGCCATTGAAGCAACTTTTTCTGAGGAGAAGGTGAAGAAGATGATGATGGTGATAAGAGAAGAAGAAGAGTATGTGGATAACAAAACGGATACAAATACAACTATTCGACCCTTTATTGATGAAATTATTGTCACTTTGGCCCTTCATCTTTATTGTTTTACACCATCACTACCAAATTTTAGAGTAGTAAAAATCGTTACGGTTGCATAAAACGCGAGTGCAATCCGATTGGAATGTTTAAGGTGAGATGTACGTTTTGCTATGTGGTATTCATCCGTCCGATTGTAACTTGTAACTGTTACACTTGATGTCTGGCTCTGGTTCTGATTCTGGTTCTGGTTCTGATTCTGGGTGGCTCTATTGTAGATTTCTGGTATCTGGAAGTTTGGAATGTTCGTTCTTTGAGTAGTTTTTTACATTTATTGTTCTACTTGCGCGGATTTTGTTGGTGTATGTTCATGTTGCAATCCATATGTTGAGTCCTCCTTCTTCCTTTGGAGAGGTTGAGGATTTTTGCAGAGTTGGACCGTGGAATACAGTCATAGGCTGCGCCCTGAAGCCAACATATGAATGAGGTTTCTTATGGTCTGAATCCAACATATGAAAGAGCCAAAATAGGTCTTCAATATTGGTTTGATTTATTTGAGACTATAGTATATTTGGGTTTTACATAGGTCACACGTGTAAGTTGCAGTTTTGGTCCTTCAAGTTCTAATCCTCCGTCCTGCTCTAAGACGATCTCGGCCCTCGAAAGTGTATAAATCATCGTATTTGACTGATCTTCGACCAAATTAGATTATACAATATCTATTTATGTCGAACTCGTCTCCATTTCAATCCAAATCATGTCCAGGTCACAAAAATTGTGCGGCAAGGTATGGAAAACACATGGCTGGTTTTGAGAGAAATAACAGATTATATTTAAGAAGCTCTGTAACACAGAGCTTAAACTCTAATATAGAGCTTAAGTCAGTTCAGCTATTGAGCTTAAATTCTGAAAAACAAAGCTTAAGCTCTGATTATGCTCGTTACATAGCTTAACTATCTATGTAAATAAAGCTTGATAAACTTTGTTATCACTACAAGAATTCACTGAAATGGCGACGGATCCGTCGCCATTTTGGTACCGACACGTCGCTATCATATAGTGACGAATAATTAGGCCGTCTCAATACCGATTGTAGCTAAGTATATGGCGACGAATAAATAATCCGTCGCTAAATAGCGACGAATTTGGCGACGAATCATTCGTTGACCGGGCCACGTATAAAGATGGTGACGGATGGTTATCCGTCGCCATGACCAAAATGGTCAACAGGTTAAAC
>JAQRGC012289265.1:0-10283 GCA_028659135.1 Plantago lanceolata
ATTCTTTCACAAGTAGCTAACACTAAACTTCAGTATTGGAAGGTTTTCAGAGAGCAAATGGAGAGAAAGATCAGTAGATTGAATATTGCATGTTGAAAACGATCATCTTCTCAAGTCTCTATGGCCTTCTATTTATAGTGAAACAATCAGTTCGTTTGAATTTTAAATTCTTGAAATTGAAGACTCGAATGCCACTATTTAATTTGCCGTACTATCACTTTTTAGATGTTTGTCTTCTTCTTCTTTTCTTCAGAACGACTTTTCTAGCATGAGGATGTTCGGGATTTCTTGATTCGATTCTCTGCTGCAATCGACGAAGTTGAAAAGCATTATGTAACCGTCCGATTTACATACCTATATCCTAACAAAACCAGTCCGAGACTGAGGTGTCTTCTCTCGGAGGAAAAGGTCACTACAGAACATCAATTAGAAGAAATATGTGAAAAGATAGTCTATTCTGAGGATTTCCGGAAGAACCTCCCTGTCCGGAAATCTGGTCGTAAAGGTTGGAAAGGCAAGACTGTTGATGATCAGACTGACACACCGAAAGACGATCAGTGTAACGACCCGGCCCAACGGGCCGGCGAGGTTACTGCGGACGGCTTTCCGGGGTGATATGCTGGCCCCACAGACCAACACGGGTTCTAATCCACGCACTTTGTCCTCTCTCGTGCGCGCTCCGGGAACTTCTCAGATGGTCACCCATCCTAGAATTGTTCCAGGACAAGCACGCTTAACATTGGAGTTCTTCTAGGTGGGTTTCCGAAAAGAAAGGTGCACCTTGTTGGTATGAGTAGCGTTCTCAATCCCTTTAAGCCACTGAAATTTTTGGGGCGTTACAATCACCCCCACTTAAATTGCGCAACATCCTCGTTGCGCCTGTCCCGAGACCAACCATCCGTGCAGGATTCAAGAGGTGGCCCCCACCGTCTCATATAGTGTGGCACTTTGTTCCGCACGGCACTTAGTTCCTGCAGTTCCGGATAGTCCTGCTCTGATACCACTTGTAACGACCCGATCCCAAATGGGCCGAGACCCGGCCCAATGGGCAGCCGAAGTTACTGCGGACGACTTTCCGGGGTGATATGTTGGCCCCTCACATCAACACGGGTTCTAATTCGCACACTTTGTCCTCACTCGTGCGCGCTTCGGGAACTTCCTAGATGGTCACCTATCCTAGAATTGCTCCAGAACAAGCACACTTAACTTTGGAGTTCTTCTAGGTGGGTTTCCAAAAAGAAAGGTGCACCTTGCTGGTATGAGTAGCGTTCTCAATCCCTTTAAGCCACTGAAATTTTTGGGGCGTTACAATCAGCCTGACAAGCTGGAACAACCTAAGGAACAGAAGAAGCTCTTTGAAAAGAAGAACCAGAACAAAGGCAAATTCCAGCAACCAAGGCCTAAAAAAAAGGAAGGAAGTGGTCTTCCGGACATATACAGTGAATATACTCCGCTCACTAGCCCTAGGTCGGAAATCCTTGCATATCTTTCAAACAAGGGTTACGATATCCGCTGGCCCCAAGTCGAAAAATATGAGAATAATATTCAGATGAAAATGACAAGTACTGGAAAAAATAAATTGTTAAGGATTACATCATACACAGGGCACGACCATGGTGAAATCAATCTTGGTTCGTCGAGGCCACATTGATGGCAGAGGGATTGGCAGACGAGGTGGTCACTGGAGTCGGAGTTGGCGCTCTTGGGGGAGTCTGGAGACCAGCTTCTTCCATTGCCTTTAGTTCGACTTCACGCTTGGCGTTCTCCTCTGCGAGGTACCTGGCCTCCCGATCCTGGAGATGTTTTTCCTCACGCTCGCTAAGGGCCATGAATTACTTGTCTTTTCTCTGTTCAAGCTCATCTCTTTTAGCCACGAGCGCGGCGTATTCTGCGTGTTGGAACCCTACTTCTTCTCCGACTACTAGGCCCGGGATATGAAGAAACCTCTCGTTATGATACACGACCTTCATTATCGGATCAATTACCCCGAACCTCAGCAGCTTGGGAGGAGGGACTTGGTTGGCACTCGACGATTTGGCTCCCTTGGATCGTGCAAATGGAAGAATTCCTCCTCCATCATTTTTGCTTGATCAATGGAGGGACCCAAGGTGCATTTCTCGAAGGCCCCATCCGCCTCAGGATCAAGATTGAATGACTGCAGGTTAAGATTAGCATCAATAAATCCCCGGGTCTTGAGCTGTTGTAAGGCGACCTCATAACCCTAAGTCTACAACGCCGCCTCCCTCACAGCACCCTGAAATTTGTAAGTGAAACTACACAAGTAGTTTTTCACGGCCTCATATCTTATGTCCCCTAGGTAGTGCAGCATCCGGGTGCGGAAGTCGTGGAACGTCCGGTCTATCATTGTAAAGACCGTATCCGCCTTCCGGAAGTCGGCCCTCCACCGATCCCGGGACAAATTGGCCTGCGCCACTTCCACCTTCAAGCGCTCGATCTCCAGCTCCTTGGTGCCAATTTCCCCATTTGTCTTTTCGAGCTCTGTCTCTAGGCTTAGTACCTGAGCTCGAAAAACCTGCAACCTCTCATTTAGCTCCTCTACGGCCCTAGTGCTTCCAACCCCGACATCCGCACTCGTAGCAAGTACAATCCAATCATTGAGCTATATGAAATGTTTAAAAGTGTTAGAGGATAAAAATATAGGACTATGTTACGACCTAGAAACACTTATAGAAGGTGGGTTACCTGAGAAGCAGTCTCTTTAAGAGCCATGAGCCGCTCCTCTGGAGTCATCTCCGCTAGCGGGTTTTGTAACCGTCTAGGGCAGCAACACTCGCCATCTCTGTTAGTCGGGGAGTCCTCCGGCTCCCACCCCTGGGGTTTGATGCCCCCGTCCTCGAGCTAGGAGCCACAGCAGGCTCCCGCTCCTTCCTCTTGGTGTCTTGGCCCGCGGCACCCTCTGTCTGAACCTCCGCCTCAGAAGCATCTATAGCCTCGACCGTGGGGGTCGGGCCCTCACCAGTACGCGCCGCCTTCATGTCCTGATATTTTATGATATCAGACGGCGGGTTCGTATCAAGTTTGGTGGTCGGGTGACTTTGCCTCTCGCCCCGAGACTGGGCATCGGCGTTCTCCTTGTGTTTTTTCGACATATCTTCTTGCTCAACCTAAGCTTTCATTATTTTTATATGTATTCTGGAATGTTTATATTTTATTATTGCTTCCAAATTTGAAACTTAGCAATGAACAAAGAAAGAATATTGCGTTGGGGAAGATTCAAGAGCTGCTGAGCGTAATTGTTGTTCTCTGGATCAATATTATGCCATGAAGATCCCTACTCATGTTGTGGTTGTCAATGGATTGAACAAGCTGATTGTTGAGGAGATGATGTACAATACAGTCGAGATGAAGAAGGAGCACGACAAGCAATATCCGTGCTTGACTGATGAGCAGAGGGGCATATATCATACCATTATGGATGTTGTTGAATGAGGCAATTGGTGGTGTTTTCTATCTTTATGGATATGGAGGTACATGGAAGACATTCTTGTGGAGAACCCTGTGCTCAACTATACGTTCTTGACGAGAGATTGTACTTCCAGTTGCTTCAAGTGGCATTGCATCCTTACTTCTCCCACGCAGCCGCACCGCACATTCTAGGTTCAACATACCGTTGCAGGTGGACGAGACCACCATGTGTAGTAGGATTTTCCCTAATAGTGAGCTAATTGGCTTGCTGAAGCAGCCTAAGCTCATTATGTGGGACGAAGCGCCTATGACTAATATGTATTGCTTCGAGGCTCTTGATAGAAGTCTTATAGATGTCCTGAGAGACTCCAATGGTGGTATATCTAAGATGCCTTTTGGTGGATTGGTTGTTGTCTTTCGGGGAGATTTTCGTTAGGTGCTGCCGGTTATACCGAAGGGCAATATACATGATGCCGTTCATGCATCTTTATGTTCGTCTAAGAATATATGGAGTTATTGCAAGGTTCTCAGGTTGACCAAGAATATGAGATTCCAAGTTAGTATTTATTCATGTTATGCAATTTAATAGTATTGGAATGTAGTGATTTTACCGATGTTTGGGTGTGTTGATATTTGCAATTCCATGTTTATGAGTTACATGTGACTTTATTTTTTTTTATTGTTTGTTCATGTAGTCTGGAGGATCACCTGAGGAGGTAGATGAGATAAGAGAATTTGCAGACTGGCTTTTGAGCGTTGGAGATGGTGTTGTCGGTGAGTACATAACTTTCTTGTTGAATCAATACTTTCGAATTATGTCCATTAATGCTCGTACTAATGTTGTTTTGTAGGTGATGATAATGATGGTGAAGTCGAATTCACTTTGCCAAGTGATATTCTCATCAAGAATTCTTCTTATCCGGTAGCATCTATAGTGAATAGCACATATCCATCTTTGCTTGATCATGTGGGCGACATGTCATATTTCTAAGACAGGGCTATACTTGCACCCACAAATGAGGTGGTAGAGCAGATAAATGACTATGTTATGTCGTTGCTACCCGGTGATACTAAAGAATACATTAGCGTTAATGATATATGTCGAGATGAGGAGGATCCAGTTAAGAGAGAGGATGTGTATTCAGTTGAGTTTTTGAATACTATAAGAGCATATGGACTGCCGAATCACCTCCACCGCCTTAAAGTTGCCTGCCCTGTGATGCTCCTACGTAACATCGACCCGTCGGCTAAACTTTGTAACGGAACGCGTCTTGTTGTTACTGAACTGGGGGATAATATCATACGGTCGAAGACCATATCAGGAAAGAGTGTTGGAACCAGTGTTTATGTACCACATATATGTTGTTATCTCCATCGTACCTGACTAAGTTTCCAATCCGGTTCCAACAAAGACAATTTTCCCTGGCGGTTAGCTATGCTATCACAATCAATAAGAGCCAAGGACAATCTTTGAATATTGTTGGCCTCTTTCTGCTGAAATCGGTGTTTAGCCATGGTCAACTATACATTGCATTATTCAGGGTGACTAGTAAGAAATGCCTTAAGGTTCTAAGTATCAATGAGGACAGTGAACCTACAGACACCACTACTATTGTTGTGTACAAAGAGGTTCTTCACAAATTGTCTAATTAGTTTTGTGTTTCATATTACGTCTTTGTATAAGAATGTTGTTGTGAATTGTACACACTACTTTCTTTTAACTCATTTATCTCCCTTTAAATATAATTGTCCTAACTTTTCAAAAATAAATTTTAGTGAGCTAAAATATAATCGGAGCCAGGTATGCACTAGTAGGAACATGAAAGTTAAAAAATTAAAACGTCGCCTGAGAGATTCGAACTCTCGCGGGGAAACCCCATGTACTTAGCAGGCACACGCCTTAACCACTCGGCCAAAGCGACTGACTTGCTTCTTTAATTATTACTAATACATTTTATCTCCTTTTCTAACTGGAGCATGAGCAAAACTTGGAAATCCATTTCTTCCTTGTTTCTTTTTAAACTGTAAAAGCGAAGGTGGAGAAGGAGAAGCTTGCTGCTGCTGCTGCTAAACAATGGCGACTGTACACGCAGTGTTGGGTAACTTCACATCGACGGAACGGGGAATATTAACGGCAGTTAACACCGGCGGCTCCAGCCTCTCTTTCGTCGGCTCCGGATTCATTGTCCTCTGTTACTTTCTCTTCAAGGATCTCCGAAAGTTCTCCTTCAAGCTTGTTTTCTTCCTCGCTCTCTCTGTACAGCTGCTATTCTCACATTACTAATGCCTAATTTATGCAATTTCTTGTTTGTTTCTCTTTGCTAGGTTAAGTAAATAAATTCATTCATCCTCTGTGTTTAATTATTTACTTTTTTTTTTTTGTATTCGATTCATTCACCTTTAACTATCGTAGTGATATTATGCTACGAATTTTGAATGTTGCTTCAATATGATCTCGATTTCGTAGACTCCGTTGTGGATTTAATTGAATTGAATCGAATTCATTGGAGTTTTAGGATCTGGTGTGGTATTTTAGGATTTAGTTCCAATTTATGTATTTAGTTCGTTACTGGTGTGATTTTAGGCCTTCTAAGTTCTAACACCGGTGTCACGCGAGTCCGAGTCCGAGTTGTTGCAGAAATGATTCTCTCTATTGCATAAATAGTTCAGATTGTTTCTATGTCTGTATCCTGATGTTTGCAGTCAAAAACTTGTGTGAGACGGTTTAATAGTTGGACATAGACATCACAAATAACCACACCACTACGCATCCAAGTGTTACCATACTCCCCTACTTTGCACCTCCACCTTATATTATGAAGTGTTCAACACTTTCACCTATTTTGTGTACTTGTGTTACGGTTAGATTGTCTAACACAAGCTGTTCTCATTGTGGATATGTCACACTCATGGTTTCCTGATGGTTGCTAGATCAAGTCACCTTTCACATTTTGTTTGATATCATTTTTCAAGTACCGTAGCTCCTCATAATGTTCCTCAACATTATGTGTCTAAATTTATTGCTACACTTCTTGCAGGATATGTTCTGCAGTTTCTTCAGCATCATAGGGTATGCCTTGTTTGTTGTTGGTTATTTAAATTAATCATCTGCATATTGTGGCTATGGCAGATCGAATTTCTGACCATCCTCCTTTTCATTTTTCCATGTGCTTTTTGTAGGGATCCTTCTAAAGGATTCTTCTGTTCTGCTCAGGGATACACAACACATTTCTTTTGTGTGGCTTCATTTTTGTGGACGACGACAATAGCTTTTACTCTTCACCGTACTGTTGTTAGACATAAAGCTGATGTGGAGGATTTAGAGCCATTGTTTCATTTATACGTTTGGGGTATGCTACTATGAATGAAATATATTACGTTCTCTATGTTCTCCGCAGCTTGAACTGTTTTGCTACTTCCTTGTGCTTCCTATTGCATAGAGGACTTGAGTCCTATTGTTTTTATCAATACTTTACTGGATTGCATTTGCTTCTACAGGGACCTCAGTTGTTATGACGGTCATCCGCTCTATTGGCAATGATCATGGTGGTCATCTAAGCCGTATAGGGGCGTGGTGTTGGGCACAAACAGGCCGTACAGGAAAGGTGAGTATTTGACTTACTGCTCTTATTCTCTTTTACCAAAATTTCTTCTGCCACTGTTGTTACTAATTTGTTACTGTAGCATGTGCATAAAAAATATCACCATATTTTTTTATTTATTTTTTTAAAGATGAGATAACTAGTTTGTAGCATGCCCACGAGCTTTATGACAGTTAAATCATAATCAATTAAGCTGAGTAGTATCCTACTACCTTTATCAGTGTTAGCTTATTGGTAAGGTACTCGATCAGGAACCACCATTAATGACAAACTTTCAGTCCCTGGAGGGAACTTCTCTTAGCAGAAGTGGTTGTTCAGTAATTGATCTATTGCAAATTGCATGGTAAAAATGATTAGAGATTGACTATGGTTGAGTAGTATTAATGTTCACACAGAGACAAGAAATATACGTCAATACTCCATATATACACTACATATCATTGGTTAAATTAAGTGGCACTTTGAGAGTTTGCTTAAATAAATAAAAAGGATGAAACTTTATTGGCCTTCCTAATTTTTCATATGGTGGATGGTGAAACTGTGTTAACTATCTAGATTGGCTTTCTATATCAGATGGTATAAACCTTGGATAATCTAGTGTTGCATAAGAGAGGTAATTAATAGTGTTGCTAACGTTTTCTCATAATTTCAGAGCACTGTTTCACTTGTGCTTGTTGCATTATTAAATTCACTAAAGCTGCTTTATGCTAGTGCAGTTAATATTGGTCAAATTCAGTTGCAAAATTTATATAAATGAAAAACTGTCTTCGAAGAGTCTGTATTTGCTGGGTTCTTTCTTTCTTGTTTTTTGTTTCCTACCATAACACACAACACCACCAAGATGGTGCCAAGGGGATTTGAACTTTTGGAGCAGAGTTTATTTAGCAAGCTCTCACCATTTAAGTTCCCACATAGCCTGTATTTGGTTCTCGCTTTGGTGCTCAGTGTGTTTTTGTTCTCATAATAAAATCCTTGTATTTAACATGTGATAGGTTTTTCCTCTTTTTTTTATTTTTTTTATTTTTTTTTATTTTTTATAACTTTGTTACTGAGACAGCAGTTGTTATGTCCATAAATCTTTCTATTGACAATGGTTCATCTTCCTGCAGCTTTTTTTTTTTTAACTTTGTTACTGAGACAGCAGTTGTTATGTTCATAAATCTTTCTATTGACAATGGTTCATCTTCCTGCAGCTGGTTCACTTTGTAACATTTTATGCTCCTCTGTGGGGTGCAATTCTTTTCAATGGAATCACCTATTTTCAAGTGATACGCATGCTGAATAATGCCGCTCGAGTATGTAATTGCCCCAATACTTTTTCCTTGTACTCTATTTGTTAAATTTTAGAACATGGATTGATGTTAGTGGGAGAATTTATTGTTTTTTCTTAGTGATATGCATCCATTCTGTATTCACTTAAATATTTTATCACAGATGGCAGCTGGAATCTCAGAAAGGTCATATCAGTCGGGTTCAAGACTGGACATGAAGGTTTCTTTTTTATCTTTATGACCATGAGAGAGTATAGCAATAATATGATAACTAGATATAGCATGTTCTTCCATTTTAGTCCGTGCATGTTTGATAAAAGCATAATGTGGTAAAAGTGACTTTTCAGAGAGAATGAGATCTTTTACATGACTTTTAATTAGAAGTCCGTTTTCTCATATTCTATTGCAAATCACTTGGGTACTTACTCATTGAAGATATTCATGATACAGTCAGATGGCAACATGATATCCCGAAGAAGATTAGAATGTAGTGTTATTTGCCTTAAGACATGATCTTTAAAATACCAAGCTTTTGCTGTTTTCTTGTACTCCTAATGAGCAACTTGAAATCGGACATGTGCTTCTGTTGTTTGTTTTTAGCATGAATGCTTTTGTTGTTTCATGAACTTGACATTGAATGCCATTTTCTTATGTGTAATTAAAGTTTATACATATGAGGATCAACGCCCTTAACAAGTTTCTCTATGTCCCCATTTGCCTCATGAGAATAGCTGCGGGAAGAAATGCATTCTTGATTTGCTTATTTTTTTCAGCATAATCTTTTCTTTTCTTTTTTTTTTTTCCTTCTTTTTTCACATTTTATTGAAATGCTTATCTTCCTGTCTTTGATCAACAGGCGCTAAACCGTTGGGGTTACTACCCACTTATCCTTATAGGTTCATGGTTTTTCGGCACAATCAACCGTATCCATGATTTCATTGAACCAGGCCATAAAATATTTTGGCTTTCAGTTCTGGATGTTTGCATGGCTGCACTCATGGTAAGTCCTGGTTCTGGTTCTAATTTCTTTTATTGTCTGCTTCCAACATCAGAGGAATATGCACATTACCTTTTTGTTTGTTCTAGGGCCTGTTCAACTCAATAGCATATGGTCTTAACTCTTCCGTTCGGAGGGCAATTTACGAAAGATTAGATCTGTAAGTCATAAATACATTGTTTTGTACATTTGACACTGTTTTACCTCAAAGTTATTGCATCAACATGTTCTCCCTCCCAAATTCCATGTCACACAGCTCAAACACGTGAACAAAACAAGAAGATGATGTTTACAGTTATATCTGAACGAACTATGACTTGTCTTTCTCTTTCCTTGGACTACCCCAGATTTACTATAGTTAATGTATTTGGTATCTTTGATTGCACTATCCGTAATTCATACAACTCTCCCCTGAAATTCGTCTAGGTTGCCTGAAAGATTTAGAAGATGGTTTCCCAAAAATGTAAAGTCAAGAGGACAGCATCTGGACAGTGAACTTGTTTCATTAAGGATTGAGGACCAGTGAGATAGTTCGATGTTAACTTGCACTTCATTTTTTAGGAGGCAAGACTCTATTCATTTGCTAACCATCAACTAACCTGAAATTAGATTGAAAATCAGTTGTGCATGCAGCCAGTTGTGAGGATTTGATAGATGAAACGACTGAGATGTTCGAGGTTCAATACCATTTATTTGGAGATGCCATGTCGACATCAATACATCATCTTTGTAGCCAGTAAGAGTTAATGGATTGTTGTTACGGCTTAGGTTTGATTACTTTGTATGAACTGATTATTCAACATGATAGCTCATGTATGAGGATTGAGGAAATTGTATCTAAAAACCTTGTCCAAAATTAACTTCAATTTTATAGTGTTGATGAAGCTGTCTCTACCATACTTAAGCTCGGTTCAGTTCACCTTAATTTCAGTTTTGTTCAGGTCAGGTCAGGTCCATTCAGTCTAGTTCAGTTCAGTTCAGGTCCAT
>JAQRGC012289298.1:0-11552 GCA_028659135.1 Plantago lanceolata
AAAAAAAAAAAAAAAAAAAAAAAGGTTTTCAGAGGGTTAACAGTTGAAGATTTGACATAATGCATATATGATGTACGCTCCCAGCTTCTTACAAATATACTGGACACCTTACCTACTCAAATCTTTCGTAAATACACTAGCTGACTGATCAAGAAAATTTTAACATGTAAGACATAGAATGGAGAGAATCTTCTCTCAAGGCCAATATGTGGCAAATTCATCACAATGTGCTCTGTATGTTCACGAGTCATGATATGATACATTGTTAAAATAGAGGAAGACATGCATGCGTGGGAGATTATGCCAGTTCTATCGCAGTTTGGTCACAAAATACACACAATTGTACATTGACTTTATTACAAATAATGAAAAAAGAAAATGTCAGAGTTAGATCAGCAAATAATTCAACCACTAATGAGTTTATTTATGAGTATCAAATATGTAGTTTTACCATTATCCATCTTTATATAATAATACAGATTATGTGGTATCTGAGAATGATTCATCCGGTATACTATTTAGCTTCCTGTATGATAAATTGATGACGGGGAACACAATACCATCTCTATCTTAGGCAGCACTGTTAAAAGCTTCCATTAGCATGTGGCTATTGGCTGGTAAGGAGATAAAAGGACGATAAGATGGTAATGGATTATTTAATGATGATGGGTCATGTTTGTTCTCTTTCACACTGCCTCGCTTGTCCAAATGCTGTACATCGAGAGAAGTTTCAGACAGTGGAAGAACTTACTCCACACGAAAGTAGTGTTTCTCAAGCGTGGGGATATCAGGTCAATGCCATGCCTCCAAATATCAAGATGGTAACACGTGTATGTGTATCTATCTAGTTACTATAAATGGCATTAATGCACTATTTTCCAAAAGATCTCGAACTTCAGTGCATCAGTTTAGTTACACATAAACTGAACGACATAGTCTAGTAAGATGAAATGCAATCTTAATTGTCTGAGAATTTAACAATACTCGACATCATTAGCTTTTATGACAAGCCTGCTATATGTGAACTGAAATACTGAAATAGATCAGTTTTAATATCTAAGTGACAGGCATTTACCTTACTTCTTGACGAATTCTCAGAAGTACTTGAGGTAGGCAGAAGTCGAGGATCTGATTGCTTTTCCTTCCTGTACCCAGACAGTAAAAATGAGAACAGTCCAGTTTAATATGAGATGTCTTAGAACAAAGAACTGAACCAGAGGGTATTGAAACCAAAACAAAAGGAGGAAGCCAAGCTTGTTTTTGGTTAAAATGTTCAATCATTGAGTTTAAATGGAGTGGTATAATTGTGCAAGTTCGAATAGATTAAATTGAGTGGTATTCTGGTAAAACTATACAGCCATATCCAAATAAGGTTAGTGGATTTCGAAATGTAATAAGATCTCTTCTGAATGATCAAAGCAAAACAAAAACTATGCTTACGACTTCGTCTTTCTGTGACGAGTTGGACTTGGAGGCACTTTGCTTGTATCATGCTCCAACCCAGAATTTTGTTCCCGTTGATTAAGCAGCAGTTGAATATCACCGGCCTTCTGCTTAAGACATTGAACATCTACCTCTGCTTGAGCTATCTCCTCCATATCTTCCTTTAACTATAACCAATTTCAAGTTGATTATTTGCAGTCAATAACAAAATAAACCAGACAAAGTTAGACACTCTAACCTTCTCATCTATCACAGTCGAATTTGACGGTATTCCAGGACCTCCTTCAAGTACTGCTCTCAACTCCATTTGCTTTTCTAACTCCTCCTGTAGTCTTGCCACCTTAAAACGAAAATTTTCACTTTAGTATTCACTCCTACAACAATTACCAACCAACATTGGAACTGCAGGTGGAGTTATTTAGAACAACTGCAGCATACATCACCATCATGTTTGAACTACATTATTTAGAACAACTACACCAAAAAACTTGTTTTCTTCTAATTCTGTAACATGCAGAACGTTTCTCAATCGTTTTATTGTTCAATAGGCATAAGCAGTGGTTAATCAGGGTAAGATACTTTTATTGACATTTCATTCTAAAACTTGTAGGCCCTATCTTAGTGAAATCAAGCTTATATCAAGAAAAGAAGCACATCAGTTATACTTGAGGCAGTGTATAAAAATCCTGTGCACCCAACTATCCAACTTTATAAAGAGTAGCACATGGCTCTATAACCAAGCAAAGACCAGGCGTGACAGTAAGAATACAGTATTGGAGATATTAACGTGTGCACTTGTCTTCCCGGACCAGCTAGTCATTTAGAAATATCCACCATTAGCTTCTTAGCTAATAGAAATTAGAAAACATATGTTTGACATTAATTATATGCCATCATTTGGTTTATTGGTAACATAATGATCACTAAGAATCTTGCCATTATAATTAAGGAGGAGCCACTAGAACTACAACAACGCTAAAATCAATATAGTATTATGATGCATGAATGTCAAAATAGTTTGCTGTACTTCAGGAAAAGTGCACCTGTACTAGGGATGAGACCTAAATAAAAACCAAATATAGTGGTTATATAAGTGTGTGAATTAAGACATATAAAGAGAGATCGAGGAAGAGGAGAATAGAAATAAATCTAAGTTCTTCCTGCAACCATACATCTTTCTGAAGACTTAAACGAAGCTCGACCAAATCTTCCTTTCGCTTTTGTAGACCTTCTAGTAGTAGTGAATTCGCCTTAGACTGCCATTGGAAAATAAGTTGAGGAATCACATAAGCAGAATAAGAGAGAGATAAAAATACTCTAGAAGGTAAACACTTAAACCTCACCTCCACCTCAACCTTATGCTGTAGATCTGCTTTTTCAGCTTCAAGATTTAGGATTTCCGCTCTGATAATATGCCAAACAAAATAAGAAACGTTACGCTGGAACAACTATCACCAATAAATCAGAAACTGCTGAGTGTCTCACACATCAGTGAAAACATACTGATGCTCCCACGTTAAATTAAAAATACATATATCACACTTAATTAAATTGTATAATGCGAGAGGGTGACAGAATGATGACTGTAACACTTACTCTTCATCAAGAATTTGGAAGTCAACAGATTCCATGGAGAGATTCTTCTTGGCCTGTATTCCATATACATTGTCAATTCATTTATACATCTCCAGTGTTTAAAATTCCAAAGTGACTAGTCTTTGCTATTTTGGTAACTCAAAATGACAAGTTGTTCAAGAAAAAGAATTAAGGTCTAAGTCAGAAGTGGCAAATATGCAAAATATGCACGGGTATTGAGAAGATTCATTGTAGGACTGTTTCATATCATCAAAATTACAGGCATGGCCCCATTCGTATCTGAAAGGTCTAGGCAACATCAAAAACTTGATCAGGGTAAGGATTTTTTTTAAAATAGGTTAAGCTGCTAGGGAGTTATAAGGTGGTGCAGTGGTAACGTGCTGGAGTAGCATAAGAGAAGTTGGGGGTTCAAACCCCGGCCGAGGCATAAGGTGGGTTTGGGTTATTTGGAGTTATAAGGTGGGTGTAGGTGTATTTGGAGTCATAAGGTGGTAAGGGGTAGTTTAGGAGTAAGAGTAGGATAGAGTTAGATTTGCCGATTCAAAAAAAAAAGGTTAAGCTGCCAATACGTAGTCCACGAAATACCTAAAAGAAAAGTACTACTGACATATTTGAACTAAGAAAATATACACATATGTACATATACTCACGGATGTACGTCCCCAAACAGTAGGTCGTCGACTACTTCGCATATGCCCACGTGGCTTATGCCCAGAACCATGTGATTTTTTAGGAGTCTCTTCAAATGTTTTCTTTTCATCATCATCAGCTCCTAATGGTAAAGATGATTCGTTTGTCTCCCTCTTTGCATTATCATTAGATTGATTGTGAATATTGTCTTTCCCCTGCACATTATCATGTGGTAAAACAGGACTTTGAGATTGATGTGATGGCAAGTCTCGACTGCCTTCAAGAACATCATCTACTTCAGGAGACTCAGACCCTGAGCTGTCAATTCTTAGGACCTGCATCTCCAAAATCAATCATTGGTTACGAGAGAGAAACTTGGGGGAGCAGAAATGGCAAAAAATGAGTTCACTTAAAAGAGCTTTGTTGCATAACTGAATTTGGGTAGAACTTAGGACCTAGTACCACTTGCTTGTGTGCAGACAATTCAGTTTAAAAGCCAGAATGAAATGGCATTAATTCAAGCTTTGAATTAAGGTTGATATAAACTTGAAAATAAATTAAGTCACTAGTTATTTATCATGAAACCAATTATCACATTTAAAAAAAATAAAACAGAAGTCAAGGATAAACTGAGTGTTAAACAAAGCAATATACTTAATAAACCAGAAAAGAAGAATCTCATTAATTTTACAACTTTAAGAGGCTTTAGGTACCCAAAAGAGTATAAATCCATTTGATTGCTTTGAAAATGACAGTGCTCGCACAATGATGACTTAATTGACTAATTGATGTATGCAGTCAAAGGAACAAGGCATCACCTTTCGATCATGTTCATTCTCATCAGTCTCGCTGCCAGTTGCACTTAGTTCGTGCACAGAATTTTCTTCTACATCTACATCATATTCGTCTTCAGTTGCTTCTTCATCATCATCTTCGAAGCTCTCACCATCATCATCCTCATCATCCTCATCGTCATAGTCATCCTCATCATCATCATCTGTAATTTCCTCACTCTCACTTCCACTCTCATCTGAATCAGTATAGGGTTCGGGGGTTAGTGAACCCTCCTGCAAAAATTTCAACATGTTAATCACAATTGAGAGAACAGCTAAAAGGAAAGATAATGCAAAATAAATACCACTAATTTTCTTTTAGCATTCAAGTATCTAAATGAATAGAACTCATTATTATCTTCTTGTTCTTGTTCTTCTTTTTTTTTTCTTTCTTTTTGCTGGAATAGACTGTTGTATAAGATAAAGTACTAATTGACAACATGATGCATGAGCAAAACTCAAGTTTACCCCAAATATGTTCTCATAGTCCTCAAGTAATGTAATAACAATGGCCTGTGCATGATTAGCCGCAGCAGCTGCCTGTAAAAGCTGAACAGAACCATCACCTCCAACATCAAAATCATTGTCAAGCTCACAATCACCAGCAAGTAGCGGGCGAAGAAGCAAGGGGGCCATACAAGCTGCTACAGCTGATATGCTCATTCTGTTCACAGCCTTATTGGAGGCTACTGTTTGCATCATCATAAGAATTCTGACAGGGAAACAAATTAAAACTTGATAAATACTTGTAGCTGAGTAGAAGAAAAAAAAATTAAAGGCTTTTAGAGCCAAGAAAATTCTAGGATACATAGCAAATCCTTTCATAGCAGACTATCTTCTTCGATTTGTGAGATCCTAGAACAGATTATTATTAAGCGTGTCATTGTATCAATGTCTGTATGTGTGCAAGTGCGACAGTTTTTTTGGAGCAAAATATATGGAATCTGAATCATAGGGATGACAGACGATGCAAAACAAGGAAAAAATAGTGATGTAAACTGGTAACAAGTTTAGTAAAGCTAACCGAGAAGGAAAATAATAAAATAAACCAAAATGCGAAAAGTTAAGTGATGTAAGAAATGAAAAATGTTAAAGGGTTCATTTGAATTACCTTTGCAATAAGCGGCGGTTTGGTTCTGGAAATGTTTCACATATTGCTGAACGCATCGCAGTCACCCTCGTGCCACGATCAGTCCCTATTTATCACAATATGACGCCACTTTTAGAAATAAAACTGAAGTATGAGATCTGACTGAACATTGAAATTATCGAATGAGAGCTAAACGTGTTCTTGTTGTCTAAAGGTATAAAGTGCGCTGCTTTAGTTTTATCGTCATGTTGTTTCAAAATTGGATGTTGGCATCTCTTCTCGGTGACTACCAAGTTATGAAACTATAAGATAATTCAACAAAAAAATTAGCATAATCATTGTTTTTTAGCACAAGAGCCTCATTTGACATGCAACTTGTATAGCTTGCAAAAGTGACTTATCTAGTTGCATCAGAGCCTCAATTTCTAATATGCAAAGATTGTGATACATAGGGATAACTTATGCAGAAAATTTGTTTTCACTATACTTTGAATTCACAAGCAAATTTAGAGTTAGATCAAATTTAAACAGAGGAAACAGATTCACATGAATCTTTACACATTGATAACATGCTGCATATCTTATCTTTCCTCCACTTCTACTATCAACATAAGCTTTCTCAGATACAAAATGTAGAAAATCAATAGAGAGATGAACTCACGAAAAGCTTCAAGGAGGGCCTTGCAGCAAGATGCAGGGACAGGTGATGAAGGCAGCTCGCGTAGAACGTACTTGTAAGAATCAACCAAAAGCAAATTTTCATTTAATGTACTGCAAACAAAAAGAAAAAGCTGCACAAGTATGTGTCCTGAGTGGAAGTACCTTGATACAATCAGCTATAACATGTGGATCCTCCTCCGGTGAAAACTCTATTTTACCTACATGATACATATATAAAAACACTTAATCAAATGATTGAATCATACAAATTGGAGACCAAATACACTGCCCAAGATGTGTATACTTCCACATTTCTGTTGCCAATCCATCAGATTTCAGTAGTAATATGTCGCAGGCAAAGGATACTTGATTCTGGAACTTGACCACGTAAGCTAAAAGTTCCAGGCATCAAGTTATCAATCATATGCCAAATTGACCAAAATTTAACATCAATTAAAAGCTTTAGGTACAGCAAATCTAAGCTAATGTCCATTTAGATATATAATTAATAATCATGATTCATAATAATAATTATTGTCCAACAATGCCTGGATCTAGATTAGACAAGACACAAGATAATGAATGATGTTCTGTGAAAAAGCAAGCGCCTTAAGTCACTTATGGAGAGATGATTAGGAGAAACATCATCTTACAGATCAAGTAAACTTGGGGATTCTGTACTCACTGGATTTTACCAGTAAACTACATCTACAAGGCCAATAAAATTCTTGCTTCGCATACAGCAGCCATAAATAAAGCCACACAAGATGAGTTTGACTGGTAAACCTTTTTCGTATTCTCGTATTCGATGTTCAACATCATCAACATCGGCAGCTTGTCTCAAGATTCCTTCTATTTTTACTCCTACAAAACATGAATTTTCAAGTCAGATTAACAAACCAGAAAATTAACTAAAAACAAGACTTGGTAAGTATATCACTGAGAGCAATAATAGCAAAGTAACCAAACTCGAACTAAAACTTAACAGAACCCTCTCGACGTGGACACACCATATAGAGGAGTAAGTTACAGAATAAAATTATTAGGGGTTAAAAGTTGGGACGTAAACTCAAAATATATCTTCCACCTTGCTAGAGGCGAAATACAACCTCATTTTTATCCCCCTTTCCTAATAAGTAGGGCATATGTTACAAAGTGAAAACAAGTTATAAGTAGACATGAAGTAATGAAGGAATTTGGTACTGTGAAAGAGGGGTGAAAATAACAACTTACCGTACTCTTCAAGAAACCTGAGAGCTTTCTCCAAAAAGGATGGAGTTCCGTCGATATCTTCCAAGGCAAGTAAAATTGGTCTGCCAATGACTAATGACTTAGGTGTCGATCTGTCTTTCACTGTGAAGTAAAGAAGAAAACAATCACTACTACTGTATTCATGATGAAACAGTAAACAAAGTCCAAGCACTAAGATCGGATGCTATCTGATTGCTATATTATCACCCTGCATATCACTATCCTGATCATCAGTGCAATTATATGACAAATAATTTTTTTTTTTAATAATCATATTTGCTATTATATGACAAATAATAGCAACTACAATTCGTATTATCTTAATTAGAAGACGTTCTGAACTATACTATGATTGGATGTCACAGTCAGTGGTGGCATAACATGGAAGCTAAAGTAAGGTATAGTTTACATATGCAATTAAAAGTTTACATTGCTCTGAAGAAACATCAGCTGCATTCTGCTGATCGTTCCTCAAAATGCCATTTTGTCCCACTGAAACAGCAACAGGTGCATTTGCAAGGGCCTCCTCAAGTGCAGCCTTCCATTCGTGCAAATCCTCCATTGTTTCTGCCTGTGATAGAGAAAATCAGGTACATTTGTTTGGGGGAAGGTGTGATTACAAAGAAAGCGAGCTTCAAATTCATGACATGAAGTCATGAATAGTAGATTATGACGCTTTGATAGTAAGTGGTTGGCCACTAGTAAAGATTGTGGTAATACTTTCTACTGTTCAGAATTTAACCAATATCTCTCAAGGAAACCCACACATTCTACTGAAACGAACAGCAATATATAAGTTAAAAAGTCCATTCTGTTTATGAAATTAAAATCCATAGGACAGCATTAGAATTTACATTAACAAATAAATAAGTTACCATTAATATCCATGAGAAAATTCCAGACAAGAAGTACATGCTAAAATCTGATCAGGAAGAAAAGAAAACAAAATTAAACAGGAGTGCACCTTTAGTGTAAAAGCTCGTCCATCACGGCCATCAGGGAAGAGCACAGTAATCAACTTCTTATCTTCCTTGACCACTACACTGAAAATGTACCAGATTTTGAAATCAATTGTCCATGTAATTATTGGGTTGCAAGTTCAGAAATCAGAATAGTGCTAAACATAAAGGCAAAGCATAGAGAAAATATACTCCAAATGAAAAATCCAACCTGCCTGAACTGTTGAGATCAATGCCTCCAAGTGTTAAATTGACTTCGCTTCCTTTTTGTGGAATTACATTCTGAAAAGAAAGGTTAGAATACACATTTCAGTAGTTTATACTATATATGTTAAAAATAAATGATTGTACATCATTAGAGAATGTATATATGGCCAGATAAATTTCAGAAACACACTATCTAAGCAGTGTTCACTCTTACGCATGAAAGTCATATTAAAGCAGTGCCATATTTTCTATCATTGGTTGTTCAAACTTATTGGATCATCTTCGTGAACCTAGTCAATTTCAATGCAAGTGGAAAGGTAAAAAGCTGCCATGAAAACCAGAGATGCCCATAGGCCATAGCTAGGTCTTGTTTGTGACATAAACATAACAACAACTGAATATCACAGCAAAGTCTTTTCGATTCTCAATATGGGCCCAGTAAAGCAATAGTAAATTATGGTGTAATGATAATGCTTATTCAATAAAAAATGTTAGTTAACATGAGATGATACATATTAAGAATGCATTTCTGAGTTTCATTGAATATTTTAGCGAAAGTGCAATAAGGCTTTGAATTAATTTCAGGAATTCATCCAACCAACTTACAGGATCACTTCTGAAGAAAACTAAGGATGTCCGGGTTAGTATAAACCACCTCTTTTTCCATGATGTCCATCCAATTCCTACATAGAGATGAGAAAAGCTTAAGGAAAAAGTAAATAGTCACCTTGCAAAATATAAAGCATGTCTGCTTACAGTTGTATGATGTTCATTAATGATTTTTCTACCAATCTATATAAAAGAAAACCATAATCAGGTCTAAGGGTGCCAGTGTCCTATTGGAAGAAATTTATAGAACTGAATTCAAATCCAAACATTGATAACAAAACGAAAAAAGTACAATACAAGAACGAAAGGCGAAAAGAAATAGTATCATGGTAAATAACAAACATATCCCCGACTCTATGTATGGCAATATTCACAGTTGCCTTGATTCTAATTCTAGGTTCTGTTATTTACAGTAATGAGCACTAGCATCAAGAGTCTGGAAACCAGTAGATTTCTCAAAATAAATTCTTTGCATTCCATATCAATATCCTAAATTACAAACTAAACTTGCACAACTGGGTGTCTATAATTTGTGTACAAGTTTTAGTAAATGAGATACCCAGAGACAGAAATATATGAATATGAACGATGAGGTATTATCCTACAACTGCCACATGAAGTTTCTTCACTGTATTACAATTCAAATTTCACTATCTTGAACAACAGAACAATGTGGAGTGTTGAAACTACTACTTGTTGATAGAAGTAAATAGATACAAGTAAGATAGTAAATAAGAACACCAAAAGAGACATGTGATTATTTTACAGATATTAGACAGCTCCCCTTACTGCAGAACCATAACAATGACACTACCATTATTTAAGAAAAAAAATTTGATGTTAAAGATTGTGTTGAAATCAAGTGAAGAGGCTCCCTATCATTTCTAATTGGTTTTATCGTCTTTCAGTAACAGAAAGGAAGCAAGGAAAATAGAAAAGAAGGAATGCCCAAGTGAAATTGATGGACGAACCTTTTGATGACAAATACAATGGACCACACTTGTAAACCTGCACCGTGATACAAATAATAAAACATCAGCAAATTCTCTGCTGCAGTACCAAAGGTCAACTAGTTCTGCTATTCAAAGAAGGTTTAGCGCTAAACAGCCGGTAACGTCTGCTTGATTCCATAACACACATAACCAGCTACAACTCACTCAACAAAATACAAAACACAAGCTCAATTAAGTAGGTCTTTAATATTTAAAAAAAAAAAAAAAAGTTGGCCATAATTCATGCTCCAAATTCATCAAGCAACAATAAGTTCGAAACGGATGAATCTCTTCAACTTCATCAGCTATGTCAAGAGCAATGTACCAACCTACACACTTATCATATTGCATTTGGCAAACAAAAAATTATATCATCAAATTGGTTGGTATATTTATCCACCTTATTGTGACCGACGGGGCAAGAGAGAGCCGGTGATTGCGGTGGATCGACGACAATCTCCCCCTGAAAGAAGCAAGGGTTTCACATTTCACATCCGATCAGGCCAAAACAATCACGAAATAAACTACGATCATAGCGATTGATTGAGGCAATGGGAAATCGAAATCGAAATCCATACCTGAGGCGCAGGGTCCGCAGCAATGCCGGTCGTCATTGATTGTTGTTGCTATTGTGTTTCCCCAATTACGAAACGGTGAATTGAATTCTCACATGAAAACGAGATAGGAAAAGGTCATGGTAGGAAGGAGGAGGGGAGACATGGTTTTCAGAAAAATGCGGTAACATGAGAAAGGAATTGAGAAAGAGAGAGAAGAGAAGAGTAGCATCTCTCTCTTCAGGTAAACGGATAGCCGAAAGCAGCTCACGAGAGAAGCGGGTCTTTTGCCCTGTGGCACTGAAGAATCATACTTGCTCCTTTCACTCTCCTCTGATGACAAAGGATATTGCATTTCTGATTTTTTTTTCCTTTCGTGATTGGATTGCACGTGTAATGCAATTGGGGAAGACGAAGATGAACCAAATTCGAATTGGAGGGAAAGGAGGTCTACACACTACACAGCCATGGCGGATTATACAGGGACCATCCAGGTAAAGTGGGTCCCGGGAGTCATTTCGATACCTCTTTTTTTTTTGGTCAAATCATTTCGATACCTCAACTCAACATCTTGGATCACTCCTTATGGAGTCTTTTTTAAGGTTTGAGTAAGTCTTATAAAATACTGACTTTCCTAGTACATTAGTAAAGTCAGGTTTTTTAAAGCATCCGCTTTATTTAAAAACCACTTCTAACAATAGAACTAGTTATAAAAAGATAATTTTCCT
>JAQRGC012289299.1:0-11366 GCA_028659135.1 Plantago lanceolata
AAAAAAAAAAAAAAAAAAAAAAAGGTTTTCAGAGGGTTAACAGTTGAAGATTTGACATAATGCATATATGATGTACGCTCCCAGCTTCTTACAAATATACTGGACACCTTACCTACTCAAATCTTTCGTAAATACACTAGCTGACTGATCAAGAAAATTTTAACATGTAAGACATAGAATGGAGAGAATCTTCTCTCAAGGCCAATATGTGGCAAATTCATCACAATGTGCTCTGTATGTTCACGAGTCATGATATGATACATTGTTAAAATAGAGGAAGACATGCATGCGTGGGAGATTATGCCAGTTCTATCGCAGTTTGGTCACAAAATACACACAATTGTACATTGACTTTATTACAAATAATGAAAAAAGAAAATGTCAGAGTTAGATCAGCAAATAATTCAACCACTAATGAGTTTATTTATGAGTATCAAATATGTAGTTTTACCATTATCCATCTTTATATAATAATACAGATTATGTGGTATCTGAGAATGATTCATCCGGTATACTATTTAGCTTCCTGTATGATAAATTGATGACGGGGAACACAATACCATCTCTATCTTAGGCAGCACTGTTAAAAGCTTCCATTAGCATGTGGCTATTGGCTGGTAAGGAGATAAAAGGACGATAAGATGGTAATGGATTATTTAATGATGATGGGTCATGTTTGTTCTCTTTCACACTGCCTCGCTTGTCCAAATGCTGTACATCGAGAGAAGTTTCAGACAGTGGAAGAACTTACTCCACACGAAAGTAGTGTTTCTCAAGCGTGGGGATATCAGGTCAATGCCATGCCTCCAAATATCAAGATGGTAACACGTGTATGTGTATCTATCTAGTTACTATAAATGGCATTAATGCACTATTTTCCAAAAGATCTCGAACTTCAGTGCATCAGTTTAGTTACACATAAACTGAACGACATAGTCTAGTAAGATGAAATGCAATCTTAATTGTCTGAGAATTTAACAATACTCGACATCATTAGCTTTTATGACAAGCCTGCTATATGTGAACTGAAATACTGAAATAGATCAGTTTTAATATCTAAGTGACAGGCATTTACCTTACTTCTTGACGAATTCTCAGAAGTACTTGAGGTAGGCAGAAGTCGAGGATCTGATTGCTTTTCCTTCCTGTACCCAGACAGTAAAAATGAGAACAGTCCAGTTTAATATGAGATGTCTTAGAACAAAGAACTGAACCAGAGGGTATTGAAACCAAAACAAAAGGAGGAAGCCAAGCTTGTTTTTGGTTAAAATGTTCAATCATTGAGTTTAAATGGAGTGGTATAATTGTGCAAGTTCGAATAGATTAAATTGAGTGGTATTCTGGTAAAACTATACAGCCATATCCAAATAAGGTTAGTGGATTTCGAAATGTAATAAGATCTCTTCTGAATGATCAAAGCAAAACAAAAACTATGCTTACGACTTCGTCTTTCTGTGACGAGTTGGACTTGGAGGCACTTTGCTTGTATCATGCTCCAACCCAGAATTTTGTTCCCGTTGATTAAGCAGCAGTTGAATATCACCGGCCTTCTGCTTAAGACATTGAACATCTACCTCTGCTTGAGCTATCTCCTCCATATCTTCCTTTAACTATAACCAATTTCAAGTTGATTATTTGCAGTCAATAACAAAATAAACCAGACAAAGTTAGACACTCTAACCTTCTCATCTATCACAGTCGAATTTGACGGTATTCCAGGACCTCCTTCAAGTACTGCTCTCAACTCCATTTGCTTTTCTAACTCCTCCTGTAGTCTTGCCACCTTAAAACGAAAATTTTCACTTTAGTATTCACTCCTACAACAATTACCAACCAACATTGGAACTGCAGGTGGAGTTATTTAGAACAACTGCAGCATACATCACCATCATGTTTGAACTACATTATTTAGAACAACTACACCAAAAAACTTGTTTTCTTCTAATTCTGTAACATGCAGAACGTTTCTCAATCGTTTTATTGTTCAATAGGCATAAGCAGTGGTTAATCAGGGTAAGATACTTTTATTGACATTTCATTCTAAAACTTGTAGGCCCTATCTTAGTGAAATCAAGCTTATATCAAGAAAAGAAGCACATCAGTTATACTTGAGGCAGTGTATAAAAATCCTGTGCACCCAACTATCCAACTTTATAAAGAGTAGCACATGGCTCTATAACCAAGCAAAGACCAGGCGTGACAGTAAGAATACAGTATTGGAGATATTAACGTGTGCACTTGTCTTCCCGGACCAGCTAGTCATTTAGAAATATCCACCATTAGCTTCTTAGCTAATAGAAATTAGAAAACATATGTTTGACATTAATTATATGCCATCATTTGGTTTATTGGTAACATAATGATCACTAAGAATCTTGCCATTATAATTAAGGAGGAGCCACTAGAACTACAACAACGCTAAAATCAATATAGTATTATGATGCATGAATGTCAAAATAGTTTGCTGTACTTCAGGAAAAGTGCACCTGTACTAGGGATGAGACCTAAATAAAAACCAAATATAGTGGTTATATAAGTGTGTGAATTAAGACATATAAAGAGAGATCGAGGAAGAGGAGAATAGAAATAAATCTAAGTTCTTCCTGCAACCATACATCTTTCTGAAGACTTAAACGAAGCTCGACCAAATCTTCCTTTCGCTTTTGTAGACCTTCTAGTAGTAGTGAATTCGCCTTAGACTGCCATTGGAAAATAAGTTGAGGAATCACATAAGCAGAATAAGAGAGAGATAAAAATACTCTAGAAGGTAAACACTTAAACCTCACCTCCACCTCAACCTTATGCTGTAGATCTGCTTTTTCAGCTTCAAGATTTAGGATTTCCGCTCTGATAATATGCCAAACAAAATAA
Source organism: Plantago lanceolata (assembly GCA_028659135.1). Classification (NCBI taxonomy): domain Eukaryota; kingdom Viridiplantae; phylum Streptophyta; class Magnoliopsida; order Lamiales; family Plantaginaceae; genus Plantago; species Plantago lanceolata. The sequence goes on from JAQRGC012289299.1 coordinate 2,872, forward strand.
GAAACGTTACGCTGGAACAACTATCACCAATAAATCAGAAACTGCTGAGTGTCTCACACATCAGTGAAAACATACTGATGCTCCCACGTTAAATTAAAAATACATATATCACACTTAATTAAATTGTATAATGCGAGAGGGTGACAGAATGATGACTGTAACACTTACTCTTCATCAAGAATTTGGAAGTCAACAGATTCCATGGAGAGATTCTTCTTGGCCTGTATTCCATATACATTGTCAATTCATTTATACATCTCCAGTGTTTAAAATTCCAAAGTGACTAGTCTTTGCTATTTTGGTAACTCAAAATGACAAGTTGTTCAAGAAAAAGAATTAAGGTCTAAGTCAGAAGTGGCAAATATGCAAAATATGCACGGGTATTGAGAAGATTCATTGTAGGACTGTTTCATATCATCAAAATTACAGGCATGGCCCCATTCGTATCTGAAAGGTCTAGGCAACATCAAAAACTTGATCAGGGTAAGGATTTTTTTTAAAATAGGTTAAGCTGCTAGGGAGTTATAAGGTGGTGCAGTGGTAACGTGCTGGAGTAGCATAAGAGAAGTTGGGGGTTCAAACCCCGGCCGAGGCATAAGGTGGGTTTGGGTTATTTGGAGTTATAAGGTGGGTGTAGGTGTATTTGGAGTCATAAGGTGGTAAGGGGTAGTTTAGGAGTAAGAGTAGGATAGAGTTAGATTTGCCGATTCAAAAAAAAAAGGTTAAGCTGCCAATACGTAGTCCACGAAATACCTAAAAGAAAAGTACTACTGACATATTTGAACTAAGAAAATATACACATATGTACATATACTCACGGATGTACGTCCCCAAACAGTAGGTCGTCGACTACTTCGCATATGCCCACGTGGCTTATGCCCAGAACCATGTGATTTTTTAGGAGTCTCTTCAAATGTTTTCTTTTCATCATCATCAGCTCCTAATGGTAAAGATGATTCGTTTGTCTCCCTCTTTGCATTATCATTAGATTGATTGTGAATATTGTCTTTCCCCTGCACATTATCATGTGGTAAAACAGGACTTTGAGATTGATGTGATGGCAAGTCTCGACTGCCTTCAAGAACATCATCTACTTCAGGAGACTCAGACCCTGAGCTGTCAATTCTTAGGACCTGCATCTCCAAAATCAATCATTGGTTACGAGAGAGAAACTTGGGGGAGCAGAAATGGCAAAAAATGAGTTCACTTAAAAGAGCTTTGTTGCATAACTGAATTTGGGTAGAACTTAGGACCTAGTACCACTTGCTTGTGTGCAGACAATTCAGTTTAAAAGCCAGAATGAAATGGCATTAATTCAAGCTTTGAATTAAGGTTGATATAAACTTGAAAATAAATTAAGTCACTAGTTATTTATCATGAAACCAATTATCACATTTAAAAAAAATAAAACAGAAGTCAAGGATAAACTGAGTGTTAAACAAAGCAATATACTTAATAAACCAGAAAAGAAGAATCTCATTAATTTTACAACTTTAAGAGGCTTTAGGTACCCAAAAGAGTATAAATCCATTTGATTGCTTTGAAAATGACAGTGCTCGCACAATGATGACTTAATTGACTAATTGATGTATGCAGTCAAAGGAACAAGGCATCACCTTTCGATCATGTTCATTCTCATCAGTCTCGCTGCCAGTTGCACTTAGTTCGTGCACAGAATTTTCTTCTACATCTACATCATATTCGTCTTCAGTTGCTTCTTCATCATCATCTTCGAAGCTCTCACCATCATCATCCTCATCATCCTCATCGTCATAGTCATCCTCATCATCATCATCTGTAATTTCCTCACTCTCACTTCCACTCTCATCTGAATCAGTATAGGGTTCGGGGGTTAGTGAACCCTCCTGCAAAAATTTCAACATGTTAATCACAATTGAGAGAACAGCTAAAAGGAAAGATAATGCAAAATAAATACCACTAATTTTCTTTTAGCATTCAAGTATCTAAATGAATAGAACTCATTATTATCTTCTTGTTCTTGTTCTTCTTTTTTTTTTCTTTCTTTTTGCTGGAATAGACTGTTGTATAAGATAAAGTACTAATTGACAACATGATGCATGAGCAAAACTCAAGTTTACCCCAAATATGTTCTCATAGTCCTCAAGTAATGTAATAACAATGGCCTGTGCATGATTAGCCGCAGCAGCTGCCTGTAAAAGCTGAACAGAACCATCACCTCCAACATCAAAATCATTGTCAAGCTCACAATCACCAGCAAGTAGCGGGCGAAGAAGCAAGGGGGCCATACAAGCTGCTACAGCTGATATGCTCATTCTGTTCACAGCCTTATTGGAGGCTACTGTTTGCATCATCATAAGAATTCTGACAGGGAAACAAATTAAAACTTGATAAATACTTGTAGCTGAGTAGAAGAAAAAAAAATTAAAGGCTTTTAGAGCCAAGAAAATTCTAGGATACATAGCAAATCCTTTCATAGCAGACTATCTTCTTCGATTTGTGAGATCCTAGAACAGATTATTATTAAGCGTGTCATTGTATCAATGTCTGTATGTGTGCAAGTGCGACAGTTTTTTTGGAGCAAAATATATGGAATCTGAATCATAGGGATGACAGACGATGCAAAACAAGGAAAAAATAGTGATGTAAACTGGTAACAAGTTTAGTAAAGCTAACCGAGAAGGAAAATAATAAAATAAACCAAAATGCGAAAAGTTAAGTGATGTAAGAAATGAAAAATGTTAAAGGGTTCATTTGAATTACCTTTGCAATAAGCGGCGGTTTGGTTCTGGAAATGTTTCACATATTGCTGAACGCATCGCAGTCACCCTCGTGCCACGATCAGTCCCTATTTATCACAATATGACGCCACTTTTAGAAATAAAACTGAAGTATGAGATCTGACTGAACATTGAAATTATCGAATGAGAGCTAAACGTGTTCTTGTTGTCTAAAGGTATAAAGTGCGCTGCTTTAGTTTTATCGTCATGTTGTTTCAAAATTGGATGTTGGCATCTCTTCTCGGTGACTACCAAGTTATGAAACTATAAGATAATTCAACAAAAAAATTAGCATAATCATTGTTTTTTAGCACAAGAGCCTCATTTGACATGCAACTTGTATAGCTTGCAAAAGTGACTTATCTAGTTGCATCAGAGCCTCAATTTCTAATATGCAAAGATTGTGATACATAGGGATAACTTATGCAGAAAATTTGTTTTCACTATACTTTGAATTCACAAGCAAATTTAGAGTTAGATCAAATTTAAACAGAGGAAACAGATTCACATGAATCTTTACACATTGATAACATGCTGCATATCTTATCTTTCCTCCACTTCTACTATCAACATAAGCTTTCTCAGATACAAAATGTAGAAAATCAATAGAGAGATGAACTCACGAAAAGCTTCAAGGAGGGCCTTGCAGCAAGATGCAGGGACAGGTGATGAAGGCAGCTCGCGTAGAACGTACTTGTAAGAATCAACCAAAAGCAAATTTTCATTTAATGTACTGCAAACAAAAAGAAAAAGCTGCACAAGTATGTGTCCTGAGTGGAAGTACCTTGATACAATCAGCTATAACATGTGGATCCTCCTCCGGTGAAAACTCTATTTTACCTACATGATACATATATAAAAACACTTAATCAAATGATTGAATCATACAAATTGGAGACCAAATACACTGCCCAAGATGTGTATACTTCCACATTTCTGTTGCCAATCCATCAGATTTCAGTAGTAATATGTCGCAGGCAAAGGATACTTGATTCTGGAACTTGACCACGTAAGCTAAAAGTTCCAGGCATCAAGTTATCAATCATATGCCAAATTGACCAAAATTTAACATCAATTAAAAGCTTTAGGTACAGCAAATCTAAGCTAATGTCCATTTAGATATATAATTAATAATCATGATTCATAATAATAATTATTGTCCAACAATGCCTGGATCTAGATTAGACAAGACACAAGATAATGAATGATGTTCTGTGAAAAAGCAAGCGCCTTAAGTCACTTATGGAGAGATGATTAGGAGAAACATCATCTTACAGATCAAGTAAACTTGGGGATTCTGTACTCACTGGATTTTACCAGTAAACTACATCTACAAGGCCAATAAAATTCTTGCTTCGCATACAGCAGCCATAAATAAAGCCACACAAGATGAGTTTGACTGGTAAACCTTTTTCGTATTCTCGTATTCGATGTTCAACATCATCAACATCGGCAGCTTGTCTCAAGATTCCTTCTATTTTTACTCCTACAAAACATGAATTTTCAAGTCAGATTAACAAACCAGAAAATTAACTAAAAACAAGACTTGGTAAGTATATCACTGAGAGCAATAATAGCAAAGTAACCAAACTCGAACTAAAACTTAACAGAACCCTCTCGACGTGGACACACCATATAGAGGAGTAAGTTACAGAATAAAATTATTAGGGGTTAAAAGTTGGGACGTAAACTCAAAATATATCTTCCACCTTGCTAGAGGCGAAATACAACCTCATTTTTATCCCCCTTTCCTAATAAGTAGGGCATATGTTACAAAGTGAAAACAAGTTATAAGTAGACATGAAGTAATGAAGGAATTTGGTACTGTGAAAGAGGGGTGAAAATAACAACTTACCGTACTCTTCAAGAAACCTGAGAGCTTTCTCCAAAAAGGATGGAGTTCCGTCGATATCTTCCAAGGCAAGTAAAATTGGTCTGCCAATGACTAATGACTTAGGTGTCGATCTGTCTTTCACTGTGAAGTAAAGAAGAAAACAATCACTACTACTGTATTCATGATGAAACAGTAAACAAAGTCCAAGCACTAAGATCGGATGCTATCTGATTGCTATATTATCACCCTGCATATCACTATCCTGATCATCAGTGCAATTATATGACAAATAATTTTTTTTTTTAATAATCATATTTGCTATTATATGACAAATAATAGCAACTACAATTCGTATTATCTTAATTAGAAGACGTTCTGAACTATACTATGATTGGATGTCACAGTCAGTGGTGGCATAACATGGAAGCTAAAGTAAGGTATAGTTTACATATGCAATTAAAAGTTTACATTGCTCTGAAGAAACATCAGCTGCATTCTGCTGATCGTTCCTCAAAATGCCATTTTGTCCCACTGAAACAGCAACAGGTGCATTTGCAAGGGCCTCCTCAAGTGCAGCCTTCCATTCGTGCAAATCCTCCATTGTTTCTGCCTGTGATAGAGAAAATCAGGTACATTTGTTTGGGGGAAGGTGTGATTACAAAGAAAGCGAGCTTCAAATTCATGACATGAAGTCATGAATAGTAGATTATGACGCTTTGATAGTAAGTGGTTGGCCACTAGTAAAGATTGTGGTAATACTTTCTACTGTTCAGAATTTAACCAATATCTCTCAAGGAAACCCACACATTCTACTGAAACGAACAGCAATATATAAGTTAAAAAGTCCATTCTGTTTATGAAATTAAAATCCATAGGACAGCATTAGAATTTACATTAACAAATAAATAAGTTACCATTAATATCCATGAGAAAATTCCAGACAAGAAGTACATGCTAAAATCTGATCAGGAAGAAAAGAAAACAAAATTAAACAGGAGTGCACCTTTAGTGTAAAAGCTCGTCCATCACGGCCATCAGGGAAGAGCACAGTAATCAACTTCTTATCTTCCTTGACCACTACACTGAAAATGTACCAGATTTTGAAATCAATTGTCCATGTAATTATTGGGTTGCAAGTTCAGAAATCAGAATAGTGCTAAACATAAAGGCAAAGCATAGAGAAAATATACTCCAAATGAAAAATCCAACCTGCCTGAACTGTTGAGATCAATGCCTCCAAGTGTTAAATTGACTTCGCTTCCTTTTTGTGGAATTACATTCTGAAAAGAAAGGTTAGAATACACATTTCAGTAGTTTATACTATATATGTTAAAAATAAATGATTGTACATCATTAGAGAATGTATATATGGCCAGATAAATTTCAGAAACACACTATCTAAGCAGTGTTCACTCTTACGCATGAAAGTCATATTAAAGCAGTGCCATATTTTCTATCATTGGTTGTTCAAACTTATTGGATCATCTTCGTGAACCTAGTCAATTTCAATGCAAGTGGAAAGGTAAAAAGCTGCCATGAAAACCAGAGATGCCCATAGGCCATAGCTAGGTCTTGTTTGTGACATAAACATAACAACAACTGAATATCACAGCAAAGTCTTTTCGATTCTCAATATGGGCCCAGTAAAGCAATAGTAAATTATGGTGTAATGATAATGCTTATTCAATAAAAAATGTTAGTTAACATGAGATGATACATATTAAGAATGCATTTCTGAGTTTCATTGAATATTTTAGCGAAAGTGCAATAAGGCTTTGAATTAATTTCAGGAATTCATCCAACCAACTTACAGGATCACTTCTGAAGAAAACTAAGGATGTCCGGGTTAGTATAAACCACCTCTTTTTCCATGATGTCCATCCAATTCCTACATAGAGATGAGAAAAGCTTAAGGAAAAAGTAAATAGTCACCTTGCAAAATATAAAGCATGTCTGCTTACAGTTGTATGATGTTCATTAATGATTTTTCTACCAATCTATATAAAAGAAAACCATAATCAGGTCTAAGGGTGCCAGTGTCCTATTGGAAGAAATTTATAGAACTGAATTCAAATCCAAACATTGATAACAAAACGAAAAAAGTACAATACAAGAACGAAAGGCGAAAAGAAATAGTATCATGGTAAATAACAAACATATCCCCGACTCTATGTATGGCAATATTCACAGTTGCCTTGATTCTAATTCTAGGTTCTGTTATTTACAGTAATGAGCACTAGCATCAAGAGTCTGGAAACCAGTAGATTTCTCAAAATAAATTCTTTGCATTCCATATCAATATCCTAAATTACAAACTAAACTTGCACAACTGGGTGTCTATAATTTGTGTACAAGTTTTAGTAAATGAGATACCCAGAGACAGAAATATATGAATATGAACGATGAGGTATTATCCTACAACTGCCACATGAAGTTTCTTCACTGTATTACAATTCAAATTTCACTATCTTGAACAACAGAACAATGTGGAGTGTTGAAACTACTACTTGTTGATAGAAGTAAATAGATACAAGTAAGATAGTAAATAAGAACACCAAAAGAGACATGTGATTATTTTACAGATATTAGACAGCTCCCCTTACTGCAGAACCATAACAATGACACTACCATTATTTAAGAAAAAAAATTTGATGTTAAAGATTGTGTTGAAATCAAGTGAAGAGGCTCCCTATCATTTCTAATTGGTTTTATCGTCTTTCAGTAACAGAAAGGAAGCAAGGAAAATAGAAAAGAAGGAATGCCCAAGTGAAATTGATGGACGAACCTTTTGATGACAAATACAATGGACCACACTTGTAAACCTGCACCGTGATACAAATAATAAAACATCAGCAAATTCTCTGCTGCAGTACCAAAGGTCAACTAGTTCTGCTATTCAAAGAAGGTTTAGCGCTAAACAGCCGGTAACGTCTGCTTGATTCCATAACACACATAACCAGCTACAACTCACTCAACAAAATACAAAACACAAGCTCAATTAAGTAGGTCTTTAATATTTAAAAAAAAAAAAAAAAGTTGGCCATAATTCATGCTCCAAATTCATCAAGCAACAATAAGTTCGAAACGGATGAATCTCTTCAACTTCATCAGCTATGTCAAGAGCAATGTACCAACCTACACACTTATCATATTGCATTTGGCAAACAAAAAATTATATCATCAAATTGGTTGGTATATTTATCCACCTTATTGTGACCGACGGGGCAAGAGAGAGCCGGTGATTGCGGTGGATCGACGACAATCTCCCCCTGAAAGAAGCAAGGGTTTCACATTTCACATCCGATCAGGCCAAAACAATCACGAAATAAACTACGATCATAGCGATTGATTGAGGCAATGGGAAATCGAAATCGAAATCCATACCTGAGGCGCAGGGTCCGCAGCAATGCCGGTCGTCATTGATTGTTGTTGCTATTGTGTTTCCCCAATTACGAAACGGTGAATTGAATTCTCACATGAAAACGAGATAGGAAAAGGTCATGGTAGGAAGGAGGAGGGGAGACATGGTTTTCAGAAAAATGCGGTAACATGAGAAAGGAATTGAGAAAGAGAGAGAAGAGAAGAGTAGCATCTCTCTCTTCAGGTAAACGGATAGCCGAAAGCAGCTCACGAGAGAAGCGGGTCTTTTGCCCTGTGGCACTGAAGAATCATACTTGCTCCTTTCACTCTCCTCTGATGACAAAGCATGTTCCATTTCTGATTTTATTTTCGTGATTGGATTGCACGTCTAATGCAATTGGGGAAGACGATGATGAACCAAATTCGAATTGGAGGGAAAGGAGGTCTACTAACACAGCCATGGCGGATTCTACAGGGACCATCCAGGTAAAGTGGGTCCCGGGAGTCATTTCGATACCTCAACATTTTTTTTTTTTTTTTTT
>JAQRGC012289347.1:0-12754 GCA_028659135.1 Plantago lanceolata
ATATGATGCTAGTTTGTATATGTCATTTTGTTTACATCATGAGTATTTCTAATCTTATGGTCCAGTAACTAATAGCCGGAAGGCCCGGAACAAACACATTAATATTTTCTTTTTAAACCTACATTTTCAGACGAATCAAACAATATCTCAAACCTACTTTTTCTTTAAATCTGCGGATGTTAATGATGTGTGCATACTAAAACCTAAACTGCAAAGATAAAACAAGATATACTTTGACATTCATAATAAAAGACAGAATAACAATCCAAAAGAAGATAAGATCATGTAACTCGGCAGAGATTCTATTGTAACCTTATACAGTTATACCTAGGGACATTGCACAATGATTGATGAGCTAATTTTAACTTGGCTTGATTGATGATAAAAACAACATTTAGAATTGATTGACAAACATTATTAATTCACATTTTTACCCAACCTACATATACACCAAGGCATGCAATGCAACTATTTTTCTCACTTCATTACCACTGAAGAAACATTTCAAACATCAGACAGTTTCACCTATAGAAGAAAGATATCTTAAATGGGAGATCCACCAAGCCCCCAAGTGAGACCTCCTCCTCCACCACCTGCCATAACAAAGCCAGACCTCCACATGTTATACTATGGCCTCGTTGTTGTCGGGACAGCCGTCATCGTTCTTGCACTGTACAATCTTATAGTCATCCGATGGAGCACAAACCGTAACCCCAACCGGTGGCCCCACCACGGCATGAGACTTACGACGAGCCAGAGTTCACACAGTTTAGATATGGGCTTTCTTCACAGCTTCAGGTACAATAATGCTGGAGGGGATCATAAAGATGAAGGGAATGACCCTGAGTGTGTTGTCTGCTTGTCAGTGTTTGAAGATGGTGAAGAGCTGAGGCAATTACCTAACTGCAAGCACTCTTTTCATGCCTCTTGTATTGATATGTGGCTTTATTCTCACTTTGATTGTCCACTTTGTCGCTCCTCTGTGCTGCCGCCTTTGATCAGGCAGCAAATCGTCTACCAGCAGCCAGAGGAGCATTCTCGGGAAATGTTGATTCGTGAAACGTCCCCGGTTTAGCTTATCGTTGTATAGCTTTCAGCACCGGAAATTCTCACAAATTTATACATGGATACCATTACATACAAGATACATGTAACACATGTAAAAATACATCGTTTTGAGGAACTGTATCAGTTCCAAAGGTTTACAGACAGAAAATTCATAATCTTGGTCATACTTAAGTCATTATAGTCTGCATTTTATTACTACTGTCCAGTTTCAGACTTTTAAGCTATGTGCACTCTAATTATCTCCTAGAGCTCCTATTCGGCGAAGGAGCCTCTCCTTGTTAACTACAATCTGGTTAACTTTTAATCCATTGCAACTGTAGTGAACTATAATCTCAGGTATATCCCAAACACATAAACAAGTCTCCTCGGCAAGGTGCAGAGTAGCATAAACTCACAATAAAACAAGCATCTGGCAATAATTGCAAATTATTATACAAGATTTAAGGAACCGTGTTTCTCTTGAGGCACTGTCATAAATGAAGTATATTACAAAGACAAGATTGTGTGCGTTGTCCGGTCTCCACCATAAGATTGTATATTTACGGGTTGATTTCACATCTTCCTCAAATTGTCTAGCCTAGCCTGGAGGTCACTGTCTATACCGCCGAGATCATTTCCAGTTGCCTCAGCCTGTGGGACTTTACTGTTTGAAGCTGGGGCAGTTACACTTGTGGAAGGAGCATTAACAAGCTGCATTGAAGAGAAAACCATGAGATATGAGATATCAAGTTATTGAAAAAACAAAAGAAAATCATGTTAATGTAATCTAACTGAAAGGCAAATGAGAAGTATCCAAATCCTACCTCAGAGTTAATGTCAATGCCGATCTCATCAAGAACCTGGCTCACCAACTCGTCTGTCTCTTCTTCTTCCTCATCTCCTTCAAGTGCATCATCAATGGCATCTGCCATTACCTCACTAGTTAGTTCCATCTTCTCATTCTGCCTCTCAAATTCTTGCATTATTTTCTGCAATGATGGCAAGTTCATCTGCCTATTCATTTGTCCCATTGCCTTCGTGACACCTTTCATTGCCTCCCCCATTGCTTGTGTAGATTTTAATGTCTGAGAAGGAAAGCATTGGAACTTATAAGACCAATTACTAGAAATGCAGCTGAAGAGTAATGAAATCTTGTGCGAACAGGCATGTATACTGTGTATGGAAACAAATTAGATAACATTGCTGCATAATACATCAACCAAACCATCTAGCTGGACTATCCTCTTTGCTTACTACTCACTAGGTATACATGGATCAACTTCGTACTGTAATGAGGTCAAATAGAAGTACAAGAATATTTCCTAGATTGAACATGCCAATATCAACAATTCCCCAAACTGCATATAACACACACCAATTCCAATCTGGTTTCAATCTAACCGATACCGTAGAGTTATGGACTCAGTGGCTTGGGAGGAGTTGTAAACTAGTGCCCATAATTCTCGGACCAAATTCAAGTACAAAATTTGGGAGTAACATTGACACCAGAGTATTGCCAATAGGATAAAAAAACATTGAAATCAGAGTATCCCTAAACCGTAATAGGATCCCGAAATGCCATCTAAGACTGCCTAATTCCCTGATCAAATCCAAACACAGTTTCCAGACCTACGATCATATATATTTCATGCTAACCCAAAACCATCACCTCAACCACATGAAAGAGACAAGACAGAAGCAATGAAAAGTTGCTTCAAGATTGTATATGAACTTACCTGAATTCGAAGAGATACACCTTGAAGTTGAGATTTGAGCTTGTAAAACTTTTCAATTTGATGGCGTGTTCTGATAAGATCTTTAGCCATCACCTTAACAGCTCCCTGTGACAAACAACTTAATTGATTAATACATTGAAGAAATTTAGATTATATGACTCAGATTTAGGGTGGCCAGCAATGTGAATCACCATTGAGAAAAATAAGCTATAAAAAGTTGAATATGCAAGTTGAAGACATGCAGTTCACTCATCTCTTGGAAATGAAATAGAAACAGCAAAGAGATCGATATTAAGAAGCTTTATGCACAGTGGCTAATAGTAGAGATTAGGATTCTTTAGTCTTGAAATTTTAAGAACAGGAAATCCAACAAACAAGCCAGGATACAAACATGGTTCCTCGCAAATCATGGCAGCTAGTCATTTCGGTTATATAATAAACTTTTGGTGAACCTTAATCATGTAGAAGTTCTAAATCCCCAAAACGACTTACATAAGGTTAACAAGGAAAAAAAAGAAAGGAAAATAAGAGTGTTTAACTAGCATGTGAGCAACACGTACTTCTATACATCATTCAACAGAAAACTTATAAATTACAAAAATGCGTGGTGGAGAAGAAGAGACAAGATGAGACATACCATCTGCCCTTGCTTGGCACTTTTCTTTATCTCACCGATAAGTTTCTTCTCTTGTGTTTGTAAACCCTGCCTCTCCCTCTCTATTTCTCTGATCGATTTATCAAGCATTCGCTTATTCTCCCGCAGAAGCTCTATACAAGAAAAGGCAGAATAATAGAAAACATAAGCATATAGCAAGGACAGAGATATGAAGTACATAGATGCACCCGTTTCATTTGGCTGTCAAACATGAAAAACATATTTGAGCGCATGTACAAAACATTCAACAAAGGTTGCTGGCACCATATTGAAACAGGCACTTTTCTTAAACAAATACTAACAGCTATCAACCTCATTCACACAAGTACACAAGCATAGCTAGCACCCGATAACATCAATATTCAATGACCTGTTAGGAACATCACCGCTAACAACAAATCACAACAATGTTTACCAAGCTCCAATAAAAGATCTAAATCCAGATACTTAACCCTGAAACGAAACGGAGGAGTTACCCATAGCAGAATGTAAGTATATATTGAAAACTAAAATCGAAAAAAAAAACAACGAATTCACTTGCATCGTGTCACTAACACGTGGAACCGTTCTATAAACACTAGAGAAAATCGGAAAGTACATTAGTGACCTGAATTGGATGAAGTCATAGTTGACAATTGACATGATGATATCTACCTTGAGATAACAATAATCCTACAAAACAATTCTATAGATAACTAAGATATAGGCAAAACCTGGAAACTTCAACGAACGATCTGATCACCAGTATTACTAATCATCTAAACCTAAACCTAAACCTAAATGGATAAAATAATTAACTAAACGCAGAATAATACGTCAATAATCATAAACTCAAACAAGGTAATGGACTAATCGTTCATCATTCACTCAATCGCCGATGAATCAAAACAATTTAGAAAGAAAAAAAAAAGGAGAGAGAGTAGCAAACAAACCTGCGGGAGTTTTTCTCTTTCCGAAAAGAAAACTCATGGCTGGAGAATAATGCTGTGATCGATCGGGCGGAAAGGATATGGGTTTAGAGAACGATGATCGATCGGTCGGAGAGGATATGGGTTTAGGCAAAGATGATGATGAAAGATCGAAGGAATATGATGAAGAATTGAAGACTGACTCTCTCTATTCAACCAGCCTTACATACGAATGAAGAATACGCGGAGAAGGATAACTTAACTTGGGAGATTTATTAGATTATTATTAAATTAAGAAAAAAAAGGTTCGACTCTTAGCTACCTGTTACTACGAATATGCAAATATGCAATCAATTCATGTAACCCATTAACTAAGCCCACACATCTGAAAACAAAGCCAAGCCCAAGTGGCCCAAATATATCTCAAACTGATCAGTGATCATCGTCAAAATTGAATCGAGTTTTAATACGAATAAAACAGAAACTTACCCCCTTAAAAACTGAAAACACTCATTTTAATGATCGACCTTCCTGTTTAAGCAGTGCACTGCTCCCGATAACATTAACCTGGCCAGTGCAGTTGCCACTAATCTCCGATCAATTTGATATCTTCTCCGATGACAAACACCATTTTCACTTCCGAAATCAGCTCCTCCACCTCCCGCATCATTTGCCGAGTGTAAGCTTTCTCCATTCTTCTTTTTCACTTGCACTACATTCATTGCGCTTCATGAATCAATTTCTAGGGCATGTTCATCAATCGATTCGTCGTTTGTTTGTTTATCAGTTATCAGTTGATTTGATGTTGCTTATTCATGTTGATTGAGTACTAGACTATCCATATACCTGAGATTCTAGCTCCACCTTTGTGGTTTCATATGTAAATTCTACTAGTATTTGATTTTATACTAATTCCTAAATGTACATAACCTTTGGGTACCTGCCAAGCCTCAAGCTCAATTGTAATCAGGAATTTGCAGGACTGCTTGATTTGCCTTGTTCCCAATCCTCCTTATGTATGCCTCCATTCCAAAATCTAATTGTATGATTGAATAGTAGATCTTCATAGGAGATACTAGTAGCGATGTGAATTTGCATTTTAATTTTAAAGGTGATGTAATATTGTAATGTCCTGGTTTTCTCTATAAACCTAATTTTTTGCGCCTAAATGGAGTCTGTGGATATTGGTGGTGCATCCTTCTAATACGAGCTTACTGGCATGGTAAATCATGACAAGAAAGAAAAACAATTAGGGAATGTAAAAGCTGGAAACCTGTATGCTACTATTCCGAATAAGGGCTCTAATACGGCCCTCAGCTATTTGGTAAATGTTTGATTAGAGTAATAAAGACATTTCTAGAAGTCCTGAGTTCTTAATCTTCTGTGTTTCCGGATCAACGTAAATACGTCCTGAGTTCTTTTTCCTACCAATATTTAGAATGATCAGTAACTAACCGCATGCCTACTTTAAATTATGTGCCTTCGAATCATAGAGGATGACATACTTAGGATACGTTTGGTATTATTAGGGTGGGAAAGATACAAGTAAAGCAGAACTGATCAAGGAAAATTCACCTCCCTGGAGTTAGTAGAGCTAATCTAACTATAATGAAGGTCACATTGGCGCAGATGCATGTGGCATCAGGTAAATTAAATTATATTATAATTTGTCCCTGAAAGTACTTAATGCTTTAGGTATCATTTCTTATAAGGCCATTAAGCGCCAGGTGCTCAATCCCAAACATCCCTCGGTAATGTATGTATGAACACCGTGCTGACTGTTGAAATCTGTATGTAAGTTCGGGGATGGAGACCAATAGAAGTTTGTAATGTTACATCCTTCAATATCTGTAAGAACGGTAGTAGTGTAGCTGAAAATTTTAAAAAGGCACACTTTACTATCAATTAGCAACACCATAGTACTGACGGTAAGGGCTTAAGTTTGCACTTTGAACTTACATATGACCTTTAACAACACACACACAGCCATTTATAGCTGATCTGACATATTCAAAGTAACTGATGCCATCTGTAATTTCTAAAGAATTTAAGCTTCTCAACAACCCTGTAATTGTAATAGTTGTGTTGATTAGTTGACGTCTCTTTTTTGCAGATGCGAAAAGCAATTTTCTCAGTATACATGTCCACGATGCAACACTCGATATTGTTCACTGCATTGTTACAAGGTAACTGTACTTTGGATTGCTGCTATACTACTATTTTTGGACATAATCACTTAATATACATTCAGTGGCTTATTTCTAATATGTTGACAAATGTTGCTCCCAACAATGATGAAGAGATTTTACATGAGCATATAAATGCAGACTCATGCTACTGATTTGCTTGACCATTTTTTCTGTGCTTTTTTGGTCTAACACTCGCATCTGATGTATTTGCAGTCGCATAGTCTTTGTTGTACTGAATCTTTCATGAGAGAGAATGTCATGGGAGAATTGCAACAGCTCCAGCCGGACGAACAAAGTAAAACTAAAATGCTGGAAATACTTAAACGGTTCCATGAGGAAGAGGAAACGGATAGCCTCGAGGAAGAAGGTGGTTTGCTGAATCCCACATTAAGTTCTATTGTAGTATCTGGCTTTCTTAATTTTGTGGATTTACCGATCTGGATAGATTTATGTTAACACAAACATCACTATTATGACTACTTAATTAAAGAACCCCCTCTCTCCCCTTCCCTTTTTTTTTGTGGTGAGAAAAAATGAATATGAAGAACGAAGGGGCTACATGAATATGACAAAATCTTGTGGGTAAACATATGTGAAAGGAAAATGTTTTATCTGAACTTTTGGCCTTGTATCTACATTGTTCACTGTATTATTATTATTTCTGTTAGCTCCTAATCTCGACTTATATTATTTCCAGAGCTAGGTTCTTTATCAGAGGAGACAATTCAAAAGATTCTTTCTGGTAAACTGCATTACTTCCACACTTGGTACTTGCTATGTTTTATGTTTGTAACCTGCTAAAATTTCAATGTTTTGTATTACAGGAGGCGAAATAAGTTTCGATGAATTAACTGTCAGTGAGAAGAAACATTTTCAGAGAGCTGTGGTCTCAGGCGAGATCAGCAAATTGATTGAACCATGGGATCCATGGTGGTTGAAACCTTCAGCCAAGTATATAAAGCTTGCATCAAACGGATCTCAACTTATCCAGCCGATTACAAATGAAGAGTTCTCATCATCGAAAAGTAACATCAGAACTGATCAATTGAACGACATACCACCCGGACCCCAGGAACCGCTACTGCCAGTTCGTACACTTACTGCAACAGAACCATCACCACTTCTCGCATTTCACCTTGTTGACATCATATATAGTCAATGCTTTACCCTCCGCCTGTACAATGGCGACTGGAGAGCTGATCCTTTAGAATCAGCTATAGCAGTGCTAAGTGTGTCTCGTGTTTTGAGCCAAAACGGTCAGCCTGAGACGGTATTAGAAGCTTTACTTCATTGCTTGGAGCAAACATGCTCACCTTCTTACAAGCATATAGGTGGTTCCAATTTTGGGTTGAGCATAATGGATGACATAACCAACCTGCTTCAGCTGGGAACAGGTGCTTTAGTCTGTTTTCTCTGCGATCTGCAGAAGCTTATGCAAGCTGCTGAGAATGAGGTGAAGCATGAGAAACTGCACAAGTCAAAAAGATTGGAGATGAAGAGCAAGTTTAAGTTCGCTGAGCGAAAGATCTACTTCGTTATGTGTTGGGTTCATGAGCAGCCACGCGAAGCATGGACTTCCGTGGCAGATATAGTGAGCACAGAGAAATCTTGTGCTGCAGAATATGCTGACAGTAAAAGATGGAGTATGAAAAGCGAAGATATGACTGAGAGGCCAGGCAGGCCATTGATTAAAGAGGTTCAGTAAATAGTTTTGCTTACTAATCTCTGTTACTAGTGGTTTTAACTTTTAATCATTAGATTGATGTGTTTTTACTGATTATATTCTGAAATACAAGTGAAAAGAAAATATTGGCAATCTGGCAATGTTTATACTGGATGGAACTACCTTCAAGCTCTCCTATGTGCTCAATGAGAACAGTGATTTTGTGTTAACCATAAGGGTAAAAGCTCGTTGATCGTTATATCTGTGATTATCGTTTGTGTTGTGTACTTATATCATATATGCTTGTAGCAGTTTCTTTTTCAAACAGGATGTTTGTGCATGAAGATAATTCTTGTAAGAAGATCATTCAAAATTGTCCTTCTAATCACCTTCATTATGGTGCATTAAACAAAATAAAGTGGTCATTGATCAAAAAAGAAATCCGTACTAATACATGTGCTTTCACACGTGCACTGGAGAGGCATATCACACATGCAAACTGGTATATGGACTTTTTGGTTGAAAGGTTGCCACTAATTTGAAGTAAATATCCCTAGTTTTAAAGCTCTGGGTATGATCCCGGTCCCCGGAATGATATAGTGATTTTTTTAACACACTTTGTTATCATTCGTATCGTACTAATGTACATCTACACATTATCTGCATCAGTTACTCGTCCTAAAATTGCAGTCGGACAAACATTGTTAAGGGATAAGCAATATAAACGCAAAAAGACATGACACTGAAGAGAGGACAGTATTTTACGGCATTGTTCCGATTGCGAGATCAACTTTTTTATAGTGGAAAAGTTGAAGGGTGCATGTGCAATGCATCATCATATCCTTATTTTGACTTTCTTAGATTCCATTTCCGAGTACAGTATTTATTTATATCTCCACTAGCTCCATATAGTACTTTTCTCAACAGTACTACACCAATCACAAAACAGTTAAACTCAAACAGTAATCATTTTCCTCACCTTTTCTCTAATCTTTTTATATGTGCATGCTTAGCCTATTCTAATGGATGCTGCTCTATCCCCAGGATTATACAATGAGAGTCACATTTAGACGTATGTATAATACGAATTTATAACTTATCGAAAAGAAAAACGGAACATTTATACTAAAACGGATATTAAACAAACAGTCAAACAGTATAAATTATTTGGTCACTAATGGAATAAGTTGTTACCAACCCGATTAGAGTTTGGTTGTGTCTTATCTTTGATAAAGCAAGAAAGAATTTGATTGAGTTGGTGTGGAATGTAAACATGTAATGCACCCACTTGACATTGTCTTTGATACTACTCCATGCGTGCTCCTCTGTTTTCAATTTTGGCTGTTCTGCAAATATTCGAGTAGACAACAACAACATAGTAGTAATAATGATGTTAAATCACAATGACTTTTATGGATGAAAAAACCCTGTGCAAGATTTGTCATCACTTTTAAGACTTGTCTTTGGTTGAGGAACCTAAAAAGATGAACATACATTATGTGCAATTTGACAATTGAAACCATTTTACTATAGTGACACATGACAAGGTGAATCTTAATTATTACCCCAACACATAAAATATCCTTATCAAATCCAATCCCACATTAAAACAACAACATCTCAAATACTTCAATAAAGCAAATCATTTTTTCTTCTAATCAAAGATACAAACACTTGTTTCAATCATTACATTTGAGACACTCATTCATTCTCCTGCTCTTCTTTCATTTAATTTTTAGTTTCAAGGTTCAACTTAATTTTGTTGATGATCAATAGTACTATTGATGTCATTGAGGTGGAGTATAGTCGAGTTCGAACCGAACTCAGATAACACACGAACTTTTTTTTTAAACTTGAGATTAGTTCATTAAGTGCTCGAGCCTTACTCTTGATAACAAATAAAAATATATACAATAACCTAGTACCGCAAGTTTTATTGATTGTAGAAAGGTATGAATGTGTGGTATATCACAAGCCTTACCGATAATCACTCAAAATAACCAAGCTCGAACCGTTAGTAGACGAACTTAAAAGGAGGCTCTAGTTTGGTTCAAAATCCTTACCGTGAGAGTCGCGTTCAAACCTTACCGAGTCAAGTACTCGCATACTCATTAAAGCTCTACTTAGCCTAATAGCACTAATCAATACTGCAAGTGAAAAAGACTAGTCTCTCCTCTCTAGAAGCAAGATGTAATCAATTGATGATTTTCCAGCTAATCACATTTAGCATGAGTAATAAGTGAAAGTGAAAACCCATAGGCATAGCCATGGTGATTACATATTTGTACTTTCACCCTTTCTTTTAGGGCCTGAGTGATCCATCACAAGGTAAGAAAAAAAAGCCTACAAGATAGACGTGCTTGACCTATTATGGCATAATATTTCTACAAAAATTTACCATGTCTTATAACTTTCAAAAGTAACGAAATCATAATTCATAATTAGAAATCTTACGGCATGTTTGGCTCTGGATTAGAGATATCTCTAATTCATCTCCAGCAACTTTGGCTCTGGATCAGCCAGCACATTTTGCCAAATTTTAACCATCTCTAATCCACCTACTTACTATTGACATCTCCTAACATGTCTTTAATTCAGTCTCGGCTGATTTAAAGCCAAACACTCCATTATATTTCACCATCGCTTTTATTAGCATCTAAGTAAACATCATGATGTGTCTGGCTCTCGCTGAGACATTTGTGCACCTCCTTTAAAAATCTCTCTCGGAATCTTTAAAGGGGAGTTACTCTTTCTCAACCGATGGTGAAGCATAAAGTTTACAACTCCTTCGTAAACCTGGTGGATAGAAGAATTTCCTGTAAACCGGATCTATTCTTTCTTGACCAAAACCGTTCAATGCGAATCGTTCTATAATCTATCTTGGTGTTCTTTTCGGTCCAACCAATGCTAAAAAAACAACACACCAGTCTTACAATTGCGAACTAACGCGAATACTTGATCATCGGAGTCCATGCTTCATATGTTAACATTGATGATGAACAATCATTAACAAAATTGCTTCGGATTCACGATCCAATAACCAAAAGGAGAAATGATTGTGCTATGAGATTTAAAGTTTGTAGTAGGAATAAACTTTACTTGTTCAACACTCTCTTTAACCTAATGCTTTGCCATTACAAAGTGTGAAACTAATTTAATTTTTCTAAGATTGTGTCGATTCATATGAAAAAGCTTGAACTGTTATCTGAATTGAATTGAACTGATCTGAACTGGCTTTTTATGCGAACTGAACCAAAACTACGGTAGTGATCAAATATACAAACTGGAATTGAACAAAGCCAAATGTAGACAACAATGTGTTGAACTTGATCATCATGCATGCTACATAGAATACAACCAATCTACTACTTCTACTGCTAAAATTGAAATGATCTGCAACACATAAAACTCCAATCTAAATTACAATGTCTTGAAGACTTGTGGTTCCATAAACCGGCAGTTCCTCTTCATACGTTCCAATCCCGATCCTTCCAATGTTCTCCAGCTCGAACAGATCAGAGCTTGCACAGCTCTTATCATCCTCCTCCTCATCATCGTCGTCACTCTCGTTCTCATAAACTCGAAAACTGTCGATGTTTCTCTTAATGAACTTGCTGCTAACTGTAGGCATTGACGAACTTACCACATCTTCGTCGAAATAAACGTTCTTCTCACCACATGGTCTGCAGTTGTCATCGACGATGATACTGACAGGGCAGAATCTAACAGACCTCTTCGATTTGTTACCTCTCGCAGAAGGGTTTTTGCTCAAGCAAGACCTCGAAGCTAACGTGCACGTTGCCGTATCCTTCATCGATCTCGATTTCCTCATCGACGAGCTCCATTCGTCTTTCTTTAAAGCTCTTGGACTGAAAATGGAGTTCAAAAAGTTTGCGATTTTTCCTCCGGGAGAAATCGGCTCTTTCACCTTCTTCAAGTCTCCGTAAATCTTCATCGCCTTCGATTTCGTCTTCGTGAACCTTCCTTCGCGCTTCGCGACAGTTTCGAGCTTTAACTGAGCAGTTTTGGGCTTGTGGGTCGCAATTCTTGGAACAGAGGACTCTGTTTCGCGTCTTAAAACAGAGGACTCTGTTTCTCGTCTTGAAACAGAGGACTCTGTTTCTGAGAAGAAGCTGGAGTCAGTTGATGAGCCTGATGAGTTGGATGGCAAGTGGCGAGGTGTGGTGGTGCTGTAAGTATCCATCCATTTCTCAATCCTGATGGCTCTTCGAAGGCTTTCGATTTCTTCTTCCACTTGGGCAGAGTTCTTGTTGTTTCTGCGAATATCTTCGACCGATGATCCATCGGTGGAGTGGTAGATAGCGTCGAGAAGAGACGACGAGAACGACTGTACTTTACGCCTAGGCTTGTTGTGCATCTGTTTCTCCCACATAGCCATGGAATAAGTTCAGTGAGAAGAAAGGTTTGTATTTGTGTGATGGTTTCTTAGCTAGCTAGAGAGAAAGTGATTGATAGAGGGAACCACAAAAAGTTTAAAAAGCCTTATGCCTCGGCTTGGATCTAGGGGTTAAATTATTAAACACGAGGGTAGGCTT
>JAQRGC012289394.1:0-11990 GCA_028659135.1 Plantago lanceolata
GGATTTTCTATTACGAATAAACCAATGCAGAGACCCATTCACAAAAGCTCCATGTCTGCGTTGTGAAAGCGAAGGAATAAGGTCACCAAAAGGATAGATGTTACCATCAAGCCTCTTCCAAACACGTCTTTTAAGAGAGTAAACATCAACCAATGTAACTGATTTGGGTACATCAGAGTTTTCCTCCTCAAAAGGGTAACAAGACTGAAGTGCTATAACCTTATAATCATCAGAATAGCAATCATATCCAAACCCATATACCGAAGCAAAGTCCCCACCGAATATATCATTCCAAGCTGGATCTGGATAAGGTAAGTTTACCTGCTCGAGAGTAATCGGGTTCATCAATGATAAGGTAAGTTTCTCGTCCTCGTCCGCACCCACTACGGCCTCTAGTAAAACCAAGCCGTTGCATGCACCAAGCTGGCTGTGCCATTTCTCTGGAACCCCAGTCCATGTTTTAACCTGCTCGTCGTTTTTCAATGGGGAAGTGACGATGTGGAGTGATGAGCCAGTAAGCAGAGCGAGGTTTTGTTGGTGGCGATTGATGAGGTGTTTCTTGATGAAATGGGTGGTGGAAAGATCTCTCCGCCATGATTTTGACAAGCACCGGCATCTCCCTACCGATTTTGCTGGAAGCCTCGAGAAGATCTCGAGCAGGATTGGCTCAGGGAGATCAGGGTTTGCTGCCATCACCATCACTGGAAATGTTGGAGAATTTTTTCTACCCTAGTAAAACCCTTCGAACAAGGTAATTTGCAGAGATGAAGGAAGAAAACAGGCTAAAAATCAGGAAAAGCCTTTTATTATATTGATGATATTTTTTCCAACTTTATAACCACAAATTATTTATTTTTTTATAAAATTGAATAACAAAAATATTTTACCAAGTTCGTAAAATAGCCAACCATATAAAAAATTTAATTGGCATTGTAATTAGATAGATTTTAGCAATTCGAGTTAGGCACCGTTAACGTTATATTATAGTTAAATGACTAGTTTACATGAAAGTTTTTCACAAAAGGCATGTCTTTTAGGCGGGTGATATGGTAGTTATGGGTTTACATAAAAGAAATTTGTATGTTCACCCGCCATTACAAACTGCAAATGGTGTTTACAACTTTTATCAAAAATCGACACGGTTAAAAATGATGATAACCTGTTTCTCTGTGGGTGGTTGGCGCCCGCCCCCCACACACGCCTACCTATATGTTTGACTAAAATGCTAAAATAAAATCCATACGATGTATACAGAAAGAATTACAAATACCGTCATCGTTACAAAAATTTATCAAAAGACGAGAAATCGGAGGAAGTGAAGCTATCCAATTAAAAAAAAAAATCTGCACATTTAGAAAAGTTAATGTCTAATTTCCTAATCTAGGGTTTTTGTGGAATTTCCAGTAGGGCTACACCTTTCCATAATTAATTTTCAAATTTTCTAAAACCTTCCCGAATGTATTTTTTTATGATTGTAAATATATGGATGAATTTGACAGTTCCAAACAAACGGATTCAAACAGAAAATTTAATTGACTAAAGTTATGGGATATTTGGTTTCCGAATCTAGGGTTTTTTCTGGGACTTCCAATATGGGCGATTGGAGCTACAACTTTCGATCATTTTCTGATCTTCTAAAACCTTCCCATATGTATATTCTAATGGCAGATGAGACTTTGATAGCTTCCGAACAACCATATCCAGAAAGCAAATTCAATCGATTAAAGATTGTGAAATTCTAAACAAGCCAGTATAGCAAAAATTTCAGCAAATGTATCACGAAAAAAAAAAAAGGGTTCGTAGTATGAATAAGTATCTTACCGCAATAATTATGAGCAATAGAATCAGTGGTAGCTCGCCGTCGTCAAAGGATGTATTTACTTTGATTTATCCTTGCGAAGGGTGAAGCTTGAGATAAAAATGATTCGGAGAATTTTTTTGTACCTTATATATTGTCGGTGACTTTTGGTTTTGAAACCTTATTGTTGCACCGTCTTAATTTGTTACGTCAACCGGTTTAGGTACTTTTAACACTTAATTGGATAATTTATACCTTATTATCGGGCTCATACGACGTTTACTCAATAAATTCCAGTTGACTTTGTCGAGTGGACCACACAAGGAAAGCCTAAAATTAAATTAACTAATAATGCAGTGACCCGCGTGATGACTAATCGATCGAGACCTGACCAGTTAGATCGATGTCGTTATTCATGACATGGACAACACGCGTCTCATCGACATGATATTGTCGCTTTGGACACGAGACCGCCCAAATTTATTTTTGGAATCACCCAAAAGGCACCACACCATATGAGAGTGGTGGTTAACATATACACCACACATTCTCTCGTCTGATGTGGGATGTCGGGTATTACGTCTACCCCCTTAAATTGCTTGACGCCCACGTCAAGCCTCTGGTGGGGTTAGCCTGTTCCGACTTCCGAGACCACCATTCCCACCCCTTGCGGGTTTGGCGCTGGTCACGAATCTAATACCATTCGTAATGACACGACCACTAAATGATCGAAACCTAACCCTTTGGGCCGACACGATCACTTAAATTGTGGATCACACACATGCATCTCACAAGTATGATATTATTTGAATCAGTTGTTAGAGCGAATATCATTAGAAACCGAAAAGGAAACATTATAGACGATGTAAATAAATAAATAAACGTAAAAAATTGACGTTGGGGTTCGTAGTTTTTCACCAAAAATTAATTGGCGGGTGCGATTAAATGTCGATGCACGCGGTGGGTTAGTTGGTGTTCATCATCATAAATTCATAATTCATAAAGTTAATAGACATTATTAGACACCCCAATTCCTTATGAAGAAGCAAAGACACAAGTCATAACAAAACTTCTGGGTTTTTTGGTATTCTTTCTTTCCCAGAAGAAGCTGCTGCAATGCAATGACCAAGAAAGAGAGAGTCCAGTCAACCAGGATGGATATGGATATGCATCACTATGAAACATCATCATCATCCTGGACCTGAACAATTTCCTTAATTTAATTCATAAAAAGAAAAGGAAAAAAATTAAATTACTGGGCAGTATTTAATTAAAGTCCATATGTATACTGGGTATTTGAATAAGGTATATGAATGAATAATCAATGTGAATGCCATTACTATTGGCAGGCTTCAAAAAAGCCAAAATACCAAGAAAGAAAGATTCATCATCATCATCAACAGATATGAATATGAGAAGAAATCAAGGACTGGAATATTTACTCAAATCATCAAATTTTATTATGCAGCAACAGAAAATAAATTCAACAAGACCCAAGCAATTAATAAAACATCCAAAAACCCCCCTCAATTTTTCCTCTTCTCATCATCCTCTCATCATCTCTAACATTTGAAGCAACCCCATAAAGATTCCTCCCTTTTTTTCCCTTTTTTGTTTTTTTTTTAAAATTTAATTTAGTTTGCCCATCTCTATAATATATATTGAATTCTCCGCCCAACTGTTTGATGAAATGCTGATGGGTCTATAGAAAACCAGATAGACTCTGGGTTTGTGGATACATCAGAGAAAAGCAAAAGGGTTCAGGCGATTTCAATGGAAGGAGGTATAATTCTACTGTTTTCATTTTTTTTGTTTGTTCTTCTTCTGGGTTTTTGACTTGTGATTCAGCTATGTCAGATCGTGATTTAACTTGTGCATTTCTGTGATTTGTGTTTGGATTTGGCTGTTTGGTTGTGGAATTTGTGGTGCTTGGGTGTTTTGGCTTCTGTGTTTTGGTCTTGGACCATTTGCTAGGTTTTTGGTTTCTGGGCTTCTGTTGTTTTGTGGTTTGATTGGATGGCTTTGATGTGATTCAGTTGCAGTTGATTTGGTGCAGATGAGTAGACTGCCCAGATTTGATCTGGTATCTGCTTTCATGGTTTTAGCTAGGGTTGTTGATTTGGTTTTTGGCAGAGAAACCAGTGTTCTAAGGGTTGTTTTTTGCTGAGTTTGTGCTTTGTGTTTCTGGATTTTGTTTATATGGTTTTGAGAAAACAAACATAGATCTTGGAGTGTAGAGGGGTAACGGATTGTTGGTGCTAACGGATAGTTTTTTCCCGCGAATGAAATTGGTAATCAAAGCACACAAAACGACAACGATTATGTAGGGCGTGCGAGTTTTTTTTTACTTAAAATGTGCTTGCTGACTGTTTTCAACAGAGAGATGTTTTTAATTGAGGGAATTTATGATTGTTTCATTTATCGTAGGGGGTTTTGATTGTTGATACAGGACTGGTTTTACTCGCAAATGTATTTGATATATGAGATCAGTCTGTGGATCTTAGATTATCAACTACATTCGCGGGAAAAAACCTATCCGTTAGCACCAACAATCAGTTAGTTTTTTCCCGCGAATGTAATTGGTAATCAAAGCACACAAAACGACAACGTTAATCTGGATTATGTAGGGCGTGCGAGTTTTTTTTACTTTAAATGTGCTTGCTGACTGTTTTCAACAGAGAGATGTTTTTAATTTAGGGAATTTATGATTGTTTCATTTATCGTAGGGGATTTTGATTGTGGATAAAGGACTGGTTTTACTCGCAAATGTATTCGATATATGAGATCAGTCTGTGGATCTTAGATTATCAACTACATTCGCGGGAAAAAAACTATCCGTTAGCACCAACAATCAGTTACCCCTATACACTTCAAGATCTTTTTTTTATTTTCTCAAAGTCAGATAACGAACCCTGAAACACAAAGGACAACTCTGCAAATGTAGTTGATAATCAAAGCACAAAACGACAACGTTAAATCCCGATTATGTACAGTGTGCGAACTTTTTACTTTAAATGTGCTTACTGACTGTTTTCAACAAAGATCTGTTTATAATTTATGATCATTTTATTCATCTTAGTGGCTGTTGATTGTTGACACATGAACTTGCAAATGTATTTGATATATGAGATCAATCTGTTGATTGTTGATACAAGTTACTAGTTTAGCTTGCAAATGTGTTTGATATTCAACTCTATGTCATGGATTTTACGGGATTTTGAAATATAAGTTACTACTTTTAGTCGTGAATGCATATGATACTTAATGAAAAAATGACAAAGTTAATCTTCATTATGTATTGTAATGCATCAGCGTTTACTTATAATCCCTTGTTGATGCAATTCAAGGCAGTGCCATTTGTCATTTATGATAAGTCTGGATCTTAGGAATGTTGATTATGGATACCGATGACTAGTTATACTTGCAAATGTATTTTAAAGTCAACGCAGAACACGACAAAGTTAGTTTTGATTGTGTAATAGGCACTTAAATTTGAAACTCTGCATATACTAGGCTAATGATACCGATTGAAACAGCTTGATACCTGTTGCATATTGAAACTCTCAATATGCAACGAAAAGATCCATGGACTGATCATAAATGACAAACAGCGCTACCTTGACTTACATCAAAGAGAATCTTTATGTAAAAAGCTTGCACGCATTAATGAAGATCAACTTTGTCGTTTTCTGTGTTGATTTTCAAATATGTTTCCGGTGAAAAGTAGTAATCTGTATAATCAGCATTGCCTAAGATCCACGGACCGGTCATAAATGACAAACAGTGCTGCCTTGAACTGTGTCAAGAAGAATTTTAAGAAAAAAGCTCGCACGCATTATGAGGAGGCTGTCATTGTTCTGTTAGGAATTTCAGCCCTTTTGGCTGTTGGACAAGAACTTAGCTAGTATGCAGACTCCCAAGCATGCTGCATTCCTTGGCTTGCATCATTTTATTGTTTTATAAGGGCTTGCATAGGACTCTAATGAAATACTGTTAGAATTTACTACATGGCATCCCTTTCAGCTGCTCATCCTTTGTTCATCTGGTTTTTGTTCTTAATGCATGTAGGATCAGGTGAGATGCACTCTGGGGATGATAAGAAGAACCCCAAAAGGAAAGTCAAGACTCGTCCTCAGGTTGAGGCGCTCGAGAAACTTTATGATGGTAACTCACTCGTATTATCATGTTCATGTCTTTTTCTTTAAAAATTTCACATCTAATGCCTTCTTTTTGTTTCTCTTCAGGGGATAAAAACCCTTCGATGGCAGCAAAAAAACAGCTTGCAGATGCAATAGGTTTGACAGAGAAGCAAGTTGCAGGGTGGTTTTGCCATAGAAGATTGAAAGATAAGAAGGAGAGGAAGTTGATGAATGGTGAGAACCATATAATTGGGAGGCAAGACTGGTCAAGTGGAGTTGTACAAGACCGGGCCAGTGGGCATAGGCAAGATTCCTGTGGTAGTACTAAACTGGGAGAGGATATGAATTTTGATACGAGGGAAGTCGAAAGTGGGAGGTTAACTCAACAAGAGTATTATACTGTAGAACAGGTATATGAGCGCAGTGGTAACTATGCTGGAAACCACAAACGCACGGATAATGCCTCTTCTGGAAGTAGTTCATCTTCTGATGATAGTTCTGATGATCAGAATGTGGCTCCAATTGATCCGAAGATTTCAAGGTATCCTATACCAAGATATCCTTCGGATGGAAAGACTGTAAAAACTAGGCCCGGCCCTTCAGGTTATTTGAAAGTGAAGGGGCAACAAATGGAGAATCCTGCTATAACTGCTGTCAAGAGGCAGCTGGGGAAGATTTATCGACATGATGGTCCTCCACTTGGTGTTTATTTTGACCCTCTCCCACCTGGTGCATTTGAATCTCCAATGCAGGACCCAGTCGGTGGTGAGTTAGAATGTTTGCACTTGTTCTCTGATATTGTTGATTCAGTCTGTTTCTAAAACTTAAGCAAACACCCTTATTTTTAAACGAAATGCAAACACCCTTTTTTTCTAAACGATATCAAACACCTATGATTGAGGTGCTTCTCTAGCTTATGCTTATCGTGCTGCCAAATCATAATATACGGAGCATCTTACAAATTTCTATTTCCTTCAGTTTTGAACTTTATATCTTATGATGTAGGGTTTGTCTTGGTCCCCTTTAGAATGTGTAATTCCCACTGCCTGCTCTCTAGATGGCATTTGCTATGTTCTGATTTCTATTTTTTTTTACATGTGAAATATTTCAGCGACTTATGGCGATGAAGAGGAAGAAGATCTGCCTCCCTCACCTGGAGTTCCAACTATACGCCAGCATCCTAAGTTGAACAAAGTGAGTGATTTTTGCTATGTTTCTTTCTAAATGATTAAAAGATTCAAATTTTCTTCTTTTGATTTTTTTTTTAGAATTGTGTATACATTTGGTAATGAATCATGTGTCCATCATCATATTCTTGAAGAGAATTACCTCGGTTTATATTCAACATTTTCTCAAGCTGTAACAAAAGGTCCTAGTGAAGTGCACAGAATCTGTTGCACTTTTATCGAGCATAAAATTTTTTTCACCATCAAAGATACACTAGGGTATATTGAAAGGAGGTTCATTTGACTGTTGTTTTGAAATTTCCATTAGATGCTACTGTTCTCTGCTATATTTTTGTTATAGAGGTTTCTATGACTTTTCATTTTCTAAAACAGTGGTTAACCCATAATTTTAGCAACTGCAGCAGTTGCATGACAAAATAGAAATAGCTTGTTGACCCAACTGGCACCCAATGTCATAGACTCACAGGCATTACGACTTTTTTTTTCTTTCTCTCCGAGGTGCTTAACCTAATTATGAATTCCAAGTTAACAACAAGGAGCATGCCATTTTCTTTAGGAAAGGTGCATTTGTTAGTTTGTAGTAAGCAGCCCCCATTATTTATACACAGAAAACTCTTGGCAGCATGACCCTTGATTCTTTTTATTTTCGGGTGATTGGATGTTGATTTTATTATGCTTATTTCTAACTGAAACCATACAGGGATATGAATACAACTATGCCATGGGTTCTCACAATCCTAACATGGATGTGATGAGGTTTGAAGCTTCAAAAAGGTCTGAAATCCCTTACAATTTTGTTCACCCGAAAGCTAGTGAACCTACTCGCTTACCCCATAATGGTATGTATTATCCACGGAGGAGTACTTCAGTGGAATTTCCAGAAGGTCCAACAAGAGATGTGCATGTCAATGAGGGTAGAGATGACTATGGAATGTGGCCCAGACAGGGTGTTGAGAGAGGAGGTTCAGTTTCAAGACACCGTGATCTGCAACTGCATGGTGAGAAAGTGAGGGCAGAACATCCGCAAGTGCATGGTGAGAAAGTGAGGGCAGAACAGAGGCCTTACAATAGATACAACTATCCTGGCTATCCTGGCAAAATTATTTCTCAGGGTGAAAATGTTGAAAAGCCTCCCTATTATGCTATGCAAGGCTATGAGAATCATAATAGCTTGGACATGGGGCCACCCAGACAAATTATGAAGGTCTATATATGCTTCCTTCTTCATTATATTACGTCTTGCCAATTTTTGTCTTGATGCTGATTCGATGTGATATGATGATGTTATATGCAGGAAGGCAAGGTTTTTGCAGATAGGAGGGTAATGAATGAAGATCAAGTTCAAGTTCCTCCAAGAAATGATGGCCTTGTAAGTTAACATTACTTCACCATTGACGTCTATGTAGCCTGCAAAAATTCCCCCCACTGATATATTTTCTTGCTCTCAGGCTCCAAAGAGAATGAGAAATGACTACCGTCATTATCAATATGTGAAGAGAGACCCAGTGGCCATGAGGTTTTCCCCTAAATCTAATACTCCTACATAAATTTTGCGTATTTTGTCTATTTTTGTTCTGTGTTGCATAGAACCATGCAAGTGTACTTTCTGTTTCCTGACATCTTGATTTTGTGATGTTTTAGGTCCAGGTCGGATATACCAACTAGCTATAGTGAAGATGATGAAAGCGCAGAAACAGGTTCTTCCATGGACTGAGAGCTTCTTCATGTTATGTTACTCCGCTGTCTCCACTGACGGTTGTAAAGCTAAAGGTTTTCATCTGTAGACTAGAAAAACCTCCCTTAGGATCATTAAGACATCATAACCGTGGTTTTGTTGCTTCTTTGCCTAAACTGTCATCTTTTTTTCTAGGCTCAGTTACATATTATGTTTGTACAGACTCAAAATTTCGTTCCGTGATATGGAATTTGGTGTGATTTTAGAGACATCCGTTTGGTTTTTTTTCTTCATATTTTTTAAATCTGCTTTGGTTATAAGGTTCACAAAAATCTATGCTGTGGTCCTTTTCTAGTTTCCAGGATTGACTGGATCCTTCAAAGCTTTAGTTTGTTATGTGTTTTGCTCTTCGAGTAGGCTTACTCTTTGATGATTTCAGTATCTCTGAGTAGGCTTACTGTTGATTTTTCACTTCGAAAGTAAGTTTTGCTAAAACCTGTGCTGCTGTGCGCTACTTAAATATTATGAACTGTACCACCCACACACTCACGGATTCCAGCAAACCATGTTTTCTGAACTATCTTTAAATTCCGATAAAATTTTGCAAACTTCTGTTTATAGGGGCTATGCAAATTTTCTCCGTATCAACATCTCTAGTTAGTGTGTGATTAAATCTATTTAGTGAATGTTAATAAGGTGACTGATTAAGTAACTGATTTAAGAAGCTAGGTGTGTTTGGCGTCGTTGATTTGAGAAGCTATGTGTGTTTGGCGTTGCTGAATTGAGAAGTTGTGTGTGTTGCCTTATCACTCACAATAAATATGTTTGGTAAATGTCAATAATGTGACTGATTTGAGAATATACGCTATTTAGCTTATTGAAAATAATAAGGTACCGATCAACTACCAATCACCTTATCACCTTACATCAGTTTGTTTTGCCATCATTGGGGGATTTTTTTAGTAGTGTATGCAATCTCATGTTCTTTTATTTTTAAGAATGAAATAACTTCGAATCAACAAGTACATCAACAACGTCCAGAGGTAAAGTTGAGCTACTACTGCTGTCCGCAAGAACATTAGTTACAGGCTAAAGCATGAGCTACTAAACTATTCCCACTGCGTCTAACGAAATCATTAGTCACTGACTGAAATTCAGAAACTAAGATTCTAACCTCATCAACCAAATAAGTGAATAACCAATAGGAGATATAAAGAAGAGACATTAGATTAGATAAGTGGGACTTGTGGTTTGCGTGCAGATTTTGTGGGTAGTCTGCTACTGGATTTATGCTTGAGAGTTGTAGAGGTTTTGGTATTTGTATCTCTGCAATTAGTTTCTTGAGTGTGGTCACTTCAAATAGCTCTTGGAAATATTGTTGTGGGTGGAGGGTTTTGGTTATTATCGCACTCTTGGATCGGTTCCTTGTATGTTTCTTAGTATTCTTGGGAGCAGTATGTTTCTTAGTATTTCTGGGAGATCTCTCATGCCCTTTAAAACAAAATTGCAAGGCAGTCTTCGTCAAAGATAACCTGACTGAGCTACAGATTCCGAACTAAATGCACAGCATCTCTGAGATCATGTACTTCTGCAGTTTCTGGACAATCCACATGTAACAGATGTCCTGTCCAGTCTCCACCATGCGATCACAGAACCTGAAGAATCACGTACTACTGTTCCGGTCGCAGCATACTGCCGTACCCAAGAAGCATAGAAATTCACCTTATAGACTGAAGTGAACCACCATCTGAGGTTCAATCTTTCTCGCTTCCAGGCTAAATCTGGGATGTTTCTATTATTGGGTTGCCTACTGATCTGATACACTTCCCATTTCGAAAATGGCCGAGTTCTTATTATAGTAATGAACCTTAAAACTGTATTATGTATGTTGTCCTTAATTTTATGGGGCAGAGTTGGTTATGTTTCAAGGGTACAAGTCTATCGGTCTATACAGTTACCGGAAGCAAGAGAAACTTGTGTATGGGCATGGCACATTGGCACCCAAAAAGAAACATCTTAAATTCGTATTGGTAAAATCTTTCAAGGGTCACATTCCTCTTTTTGATCTAGTCTTAAAACATCCGATACAACAAATTTTGGGTCATAAGTTAGTTTGACCACTAACTAAGCTTTTAGCATGTCCTCAGTGTTCTTCGTCGAAGACTTTTCACCTTCGTCTACTTGTCAATCTTACTCCTCTTTCTTAGTTGAATCTGCATCAGTTTCTTCAGAGGTTTTCTTTGACTCATCAAACGCCAACAACTGCATGTCACATGACAGATAATCAAACAACGCTAACCTTGGTTACAAGACCAAGTACTTCGTGTATGTTTCAAGAATCACATCCTTTTGACATCTTGATCAATTGCAGAAAAAAATGGCAACACATAAAGTGGAATTTCGAGGGAGGAAAAAAAGAAGAAAAGCAGGTGACTCACAGGTTTGACTTCCCCGTTCCATAGGCAATGTGTAGCCAAGAATCCAATAACAGAGGGCACAATGTACAGGAGTGCAGGCTGGAGATCAGTGAGTATTGATATTACGGTTTTGCAATACATGATGTCATATATACTGAGAGAGTGTATCAGAGTACGTATGTATGTCGCGCACACACACACACACTAAAAAAAAGAAATTCCGTACCTGTGCAGCCTGGAACCAGTTCATTACAATAATTGTGGCGATTATACCAACTGCGTATCCTACAAATGCACTCTTGAAATACTGAATACCTTTTCCTCTGGAAACATCAAATCTCAATGCTAATGCTACAAAAATTCCTGCATGTAAAAGTAGTTGAGATAAACATTAGATTTATGGTGTCTTGTGTTGATCAAATCAGACAGGCGCATAAATACTTTTGTTGTGTCACTGTGTTATAGATCCGAAAAACAAAAAGGTCTAAGCAGCAGTCCTATTTCATACCGGGGATCACTATATCACCGAGTCCTAACATGGAGAATGGACGTGCAGCATTTGCCGTGGGGAACAAAAGCTGCAAGAAATGAAGCACGATTGCATAAGATACTACCAAAAGCAGACACAGCAAAAGACACGATCATTATGCATGATAGCCTTGTTAATCAAGTTGGGGAACTCACTTTTATAGGAGCATCAAATGATTTTGCAACGCTGACCATTACTGGGGTAAAAAAGACCCAGAATATGTCATATATGAAAAGTCCACCCTG
>JAQRGC012289395.1:0-12473 GCA_028659135.1 Plantago lanceolata
AGGACATCTGTTACATGTGGATTGTCCAGAAACTGCAGAAGTACATGATCTCAGAGATGCTGTGCATTTAGTTCGGAATCTGTAGCTCAGTCAGGTTATCTTTGACGAAGACTGCCTTGCAATTTTGTTTTAAAGGGCATGAGAGATCTCCCAGAAATACTAAGAAACATACTGCTCCCAAGAATACTAAGAAACATACAAGGAACCGATCCAAGAGTGCGATAATAACCAAAACCCTCCACCCACAACAATATTTCCAAGAGCTATTTGAAGTGACCACACTCAAGAAACTAATTGCAGAGATACAAATACCAAAACCTCTACAACTCTCAAGCATAAATCCAGTAGCAGACTACCCACAAAATCTGCACGCAAACCACAAGTCCCACTTATCTAATCTAATGTCTCTTCTTTATATCTCCTATTGGTTATTCACTTATTTGGTTGATGAGGTTAGAATCTTAGTTTCTGAATTTCAGTCAGTGACTAATGATTTCGTTAGACGCAGTGGGAATAGTTTAGTAGCTCATGCTTTAGCCTGTAACTAATGTTCTTGCGGACAGCAGTAGTAGCTCAACTTTACCTCTGGACGTTGTTGATGTACTTGTTGATTCGAAGTTATTTCATTCTTAAAAATAAAAGAACATGAGATTGCATACACTACTAAAAAAATCCCCCAATGATGGCAAAACAAACTGATGTAAGGTGATAAGGTGATTGGTAGTTGATCGGTACCTTATTATTTTCAATAAGCTAAATAGCGTATATTCTCAAATCAGTCACATTATTGACATTTACCAAACATATTTATTGTGAGTGATAAGGCAACACACACAACTTCTCAATTCAGCAACGCCAAACACACATAGCTTCTCAAATCAACGACGCCAAACACACCTAGCTTCTTAAATCAGTTACTTAATCAGTCACCTTATTAACATTCACTAAATAGATTTAATCACACACTAACTAGAGATGTTGATACGGAGAAAATTTGCATAGCCCCTATAAACAGAAGTTTGCAAAATTTTATCGGAATTTAAAGATAGTTCAGAAAACATGGTTTGCTGGAATCCGTGAGTGTGTGGGTGGTACAGTTCATAATATTTAAGTAGCGCACAGCAGCACAGGTTTTAGCAAAACTTACTTTCGAAGTGAAAAATCAACAGTAAGCCTACTCAGAGATACTGAAATCATCAAAGAGTAAGCCTACTCGAAGAGCAAAACACATAACAAACTAAAGCTTTGAAGGATCCAGTCAATCCTGGAAACTAGAAAAGGACCACAGCATAGATTTTTGTGAACCTTATAACCAAAGCAGATTTAAAAAATATGAAGAAAAAAAACCAAACGGATGTCTCTAAAATCACACCAAATTCCATATCACGGAACGAAATTTTGAGTCTGTACAAACATAATATGTAACTGAGCCTAGAAAAAAAGATGACAGTTTAGGCAAAGAAGCAACAAAACCACGGTTATGATGTCTTAATGATCCTAAGGGAGGTTTTTCTAGTCTACAGATGAAAACCTTTAGCTTTACAACCGTCAGTGGAGACAGCGGAGTAACATAACATGAAGAAGCTCTCAGTCCATGGAAGAACCTGTTTCTGCGCTTTCATCATCTTCACTATAGCTAGTTGGTATATCCGACCTGGACCTAAAACATCACAAAATCAAGATGTCAGGAAACAGAAAGTACACTTGCATGGTTCTATGCAACACAGAACAAAAATAGACAAAATACGCAAAATTTATGTAGGAGTATTAGATTTAGGGGAAAACCTCATGGCCACTGGGTCTCTCTTCACATATTGATAATGACGGTAGTCATTTCTCATTCTCTTTGGAGCCTGAGAGCAAGAAAATATATCAGTGGGGGGAATTTTTGCAGGCTACATAGACGTCAATGGTGAAGTAATGTTAACTTACAAGGCCATCATTTCTTGGAGGAACTTGAACTTGATCTTCATTCATTACCCTCCTATCTGCAAAAACCTTGCCTTCCTGCATATAACATCATCATATCACATCGAATCAGCATCAAGACAAAAATTGGCAAGACGTAATATAATGAAGAAGGAAGCATATATAGACCTTCATAATTTGTCTGGGTGGCCCCATGTCCAAGCTATTATGATTCTCATAGCCTTGCATAGCATAATAGGGAGGCTTTTCAACATTTTCACCCTGAGAAATAATTTTGCCAGGATAGCCAGGATAGTTGTATCTATTGTAAGGCCTCTGTTCTGCCCTCACTTTCTCACCATGCACTTGCGGATGTTCTGCCCTCACTTTCTCACCATGCAGTTGCAGATCACGGTGTCTTGAAACTGAACCTCCTCTCTCAACACCCTGTCTGGGCCACATTCCATAGTCATCTCTACCCTCATTGACATGCACATCTCTTGTTGGACCTTCTGGAAATTCCACTGAAGTACTCCTCCGTGGATAATACATACCATTATGGGGTAAGCGAGTAGGTTCACTAGCTTTCGGGTGAACAAAATTGTAAGGGATTTCAGACCTTTTTGAAGCTTCAAACCTCATCACATCCATGTTAGGATTGTGAGAACCCATGGCATAGTTGTATTCATATCCCTGTATGGTTTCAGTTAGAAATAAGCATAATAAAATCAACATCCAATCACCCGAAAATAAAAAGAATCAAGGGTCATGCTGCCAAGAGTTTTCTGTGTATAAATAATGGGGGCTGCTTACTACAAACTAACAAATGCACCTTTCCTAAAGAAAATGGCATGCTCCTTGTTGTTAACTTGGAATTCATAATTAGGTTAAGCACCTCGGAGAGAAAGAAAAAAAAAGTCGTAATGCCTGTGAGTCTATGACATTGGGTGCCAGTTGGGTCAACAAGCTATTTCTATTTTGTCATGCAACTGCTGCAGTTGCTAAAATTATGGGTTAACCACTGTTTTAGAAAATGAAAAGTCATAGAAACCTCTATAACAAAAATATAGCAGAGAACAGTAGCATCTAATGGAAATTTCAAAACAACAGTCAAATGAACCTCCTTTCAATATACCCTAGTGTATCTTTGATGGTGAAAAAAATTTTATGCTCGATAAAAGTGCAACAGATTCTGTGCACTTCACTAGGACCTTTTGTTACAGCTTGAGAAAATGTTGAATATAAACCGAGGTAATTCTCTTCAAGAATATGATGATGGACACATGATTCATTACCAAATGTATACACAATTCTAAAAAAAAAATCAAAAGAAGAAAATTTGAATCTTTTAATCATTTAGAAAGAAACATAGCAAAAATCACTCACTTTGTTCAACTTAGGATGCTGGCGTATAGTTGGAACTCCAGGTGAGGGAGGCAGATCTTCTTCCTCTTCATCGCCATAAGTCGCTGAAATATTTCACATGTAAAAAAAAATAGAAATCAGAACATAGCAAATGCCATCTAGAGAGCAGGCAGTGGGAATTACACATTCTAAAGGGGACCAAGACAAACCCTACATCATAAGATATAAAGTTCAAAACTGAAGGAAATAGAAATTTGTAAGATGCTCCGTATATTATGATTTGGCAGCACGATAAGCATAAGCTAGAGAAGCACCTCAATCATAGGTGTTTGATATCGTTTAGAAAAAAAGGGTGTTTGCATTTCGTTTAAAAATAAGGGTGTTTGCTTAAGTTTTAGAAACAGACTGAATCAACAATATCAGAGAACAAGTGCAAACATTCTAACTCACCACCGACTGGGTCCTGCATTGGAGATTCAAATGCACCAGGTGGGAGAGGGTCAAAATAAACACCAAGTGGAGGACCATCATGTCGATAAATCTTCCCCAGCTGCCTCTTGACAGCAGTTATAGCAGGATTCTCCATTTGTTGCCCCTTCACTTTCAAATAACCTGAAGGGCCGGGCCTAGTTTTTACAGTCTTTCCATCCGAAGGATATCTTGGTATAGGATACCTTGAAATCTTCGGATCAATTGGAGCCACATTCTGATCATCAGAACTATCATCAGAAGATGAACTACTTCCAGAAGAGGCATTATCCGTGCGTTTGTGGTTTCCAGCATAGTTACCACTGCGCTCATATACCTGTTCTACAGTATAATACTCTTGTTGAGTTAACCTCCCACTTTCGACTTCCCTCGTATCAAAATTCATATCCTCTCCCAGTTTAGTACTACCACAGGAATCTTGCCTATGCCCACTGGCCCGGTCTTGTACAACTCCACTTGACCAGTCTTGCCTCCCAATTATATGGTTCTCACCATTCATCAACTTCCTCTCCTTCTTATCTTTCAATCTTCTATGGCAAAACCACCCTGCAACTTGCTTCTCTGTCAAACCTATTGCATCTGCAAGCTGTTTTTTTGCTGCCATCGAAGGGTTTTTATCCCCTGAAGAGAAACAAAAAGAAGGCATTAGATGTGAAATTTTTAAAGAAAAAGACATGAACATGATAATACGAGTGAGTTACCATCATAAAGTTTCTCGAGCGCCTCAACCTGAGGACGAGTCTTGACTTTCCTTTTGGGGTTCTTCTTATCATCCCCAGAGTGCATCTCACCTGATCCTACATGCATTAAGAACAAAAACCAGATGAACAAAGGATGAGCAGCTGAAAGGGATGCCATGTAGTAAATTCTAACAGTATTTCATTAGAGTCCTATGCAAGCCCTTATAAAACAATAAAATGATGCAAGCCAAGGAATGCAGCATGCTTGGGAGTCTGCATACTAGCTAAGTTCTTGTCCAACAGCCAAAAGGGCTGAAATTCCTAACAGAACAATGACAGCCTCCTCATAATGCGTGCGAGCTTTTTTCTTAAAATTCTTCTTGACACAGTTCAAGGCAGCACTGTTTGTCATTTATGACCGGTCCGTGGATCTTAGGCAATGCTGATTATACAGATTACTACTTTTCACCGGAAACATATTTGAAAATCAACACAGAAAACGACAAAGTTGATCTTCATTAATGCGTGCAAGCTTTTTACATAAAGATTCTCTTTGATGTAAGTCAAGGTAGCGCTGTTTGTCATTTATGATCAGTCCATGGATCTTTTCGTTGCATATTGAGAGTTTCAATATGCAACAGGTATCAAGCTGTTTCAATCGGTATCATTAGCCTAGTATATGCAGAGTTTCAAATTTAAGTGCCTATTACACAATCAAAACTAACTTTGTCGTGTTCTGCGTTGACTTTAAAATACATTTGCAAGTATAACTAGTCATCGGTATCCATAATCAACATTCCTAAGATCCAGACTTATCATAAATGACAAATGGCACTGCCTTGAATTGCATCAACAAGGGATTATAAGTAAACGCTGATGCATTACAATACATAATGAAGATTAACTTTGTCATTTTTTCATTAAGTATCATATGCATTCACGACTAAAAGTAGTAACTTATATTTCAAAATCCCGTAAAATCCATGACATAGAGTTGAATATCAAACACATTTGCAAGCTAAACTAGTAACTTGTATCAACAATCAACAGATTGATCTCATATATCAAATACATTTGCAAGTTCATGTGTCAACAATCAACAGCCACTAAGATGAATAAAATGATCATAAATTATAAACAGATCTTTGTTGAAAACAGTCAGTAAGCACATTTAAAGTAAAAAGTTCGCACACTGTACATAATCGGGATTTAACGTTGTCGTTTTGTGCTTTGATTATCAACTACATTTGCAGAGTTGTCCTTTGTGTTTCAGGGTTCGTTATCTGACTTTGAGAAAATAAAAAAAAGATCTTGAAGTGTATAGGGGTAACTGATTGTTGGTGCTAACGGATAGTTTTTTTCCCGCGAATGTAGTTGATAATCTAAGATCCACAGACTGATCTCATATATCGAATACATTTGCGAGTAAAACCAGTCCTTTATCCACAATCAAAATCCCCTACGATAAATGAAACAATCATAAATTCCCTAAATTAAAAACATCTCTCTGTTGAAAACAGTCAGCAAGCACATTTAAAGTAAAAAAAACTCGCACGCCCTACATAATCCAGATTAACGTTGTCGTTTTGTGTGCTTTGATTACCAATTACATTCGCGGGAAAAAACTAACTGATTGTTGGTGCTAACGGATAGGTTTTTTCCCGCGAATGTAGTTGATAATCTAAGATCCACAGACTGATCTCATATATCAAATACATTTGCGAGTAAAACCAGTCCTGTATCAACAATCAAAACCCCCTACGATAAATGAAACAATCATAAATTCCCTCAATTAAAAACATCTCTCTGTTGAAAACAGTCAGCAAGCACATTTTAAGTAAAAAAAAACTCGCACGCCCTACATAATCGTTGTCGTTTTGTGTGCTTTGATTACCAATTTCATTCGCGGGAAAAAACTATCCGTTAGCACCAACAATCCGTTACCCCTCTACACTCCAAGATCTATGTTTGTTTTCTCAAAACCATATAAACAAAATCCAGAAACACAAAGCACAAACTCAGCAAAAAACAACCCTTAGAACACTGGTTTCTCTGCCAAAAACCAAATCAACAACCCTAGCTAAAACCATGAAAGCAGATACCAGATCAAATCTGGGCAGTCTACTCATCTGCACCAAATCAACTGCAACTGAATCACATCAAAGCCATCCAATCAAACCACAAAACAACAGAAGCCCAGAAACCAAAAACCTAGCAAATGGTCCAAGACCAAAACACAGAAGCCAAAACACCCAAGCACCACAAATTCCACAACCAAACAGCCAAATCCAAACACAAATCACAGAAATGCACAAGTTAAATCACGATCTGACATAGCTGAATCACAAGTCAAAAACCCAGAAGAAGAACAAACAAAAAAAATGAAAACAGTAGAATTATACCTCCTTCCATTGAAATCGCCTGAACCCTTTTGCTTTTCTCTGATGTATCCACAAACCCAGAGTCTATCTGGTTTTCTATAGACCCATCAGCATTTCATCAAACAGTTGGGCGGAGAATTCAATATATATTATAGAGATGGGCAAACTAAATTAAATTTTAAAAAAAAAACAAAAAAGGGAAAAAAAGGGAGGAATCTTTATGGGGTTGCTTCAAATGTTAGAGATGATGAGAGGATGATGAGAAGAGGAAAAATTGAGGGGGGTTTTTGGATGTTTTATTAATTGCTTGGGTCTTGTTGAATTTATTTTCTGTTGCTGCATAATAAAATTTGATGATTTGAGTAAATATTCCAGTCCTTGATTTCTTCTCATATTCATATCTGTTGATGATGATGATGAATCTTTCTTTCTTGGTATTTTGGCTTTTTTGAAGCCTGCCAATAGTAATGGCATTCACATTGATTATTCATTCATATACCTTATTCAAATACCCAGTATACATATGGACTTTAATTAAATACTGCCCAGTAATTTAATTTTTTTCCTTTTCTTTTTATGAATTAAATTAAGGAAATTGTTCAGGTCCAGGATGATGATGATGTTTCATAGTGATGCATATCCATATCCATCCTGGTTGACTGGACTCTCTCTTTCTTGGTCATTGCATTGCAGCAGCTTCTTCTGGGAAAGAAAGAATACCAAAAAACCCAGAAGTTTTGTTATGACTTGTGTCTTTGCTTCTTCATAAGGAATTGGGGTGTCTAATAATGTCTATTAACTTTATGAATTATGAATTTATGATGATGAACACCAACTAACCCACCGCGTGCATCGACATTTAATCGCACCCGCCAATTAATTTTTGGTGAAAAACTACGAACCCCAACGTCAATTTTTTACGTTTATTTATTTATTTACATCGTCTATAATGTTTCCTTTTCGGTTTCTAATGATATTCGCTCTAACAACTGATTCAAATAATATCATACTTGTGAGATGCATGTGTGTGATCCACAATTTAAGTGATCGTGTCGGCCCAAAGGGTTAGGTTTCGATCATTTAGTGGTCGTGTCATTACGAATGGTATTAGATTCGTGACCAGCGCCAAACCCGCAAGGGGTGGGAATGGTGGTCTCGGAAGTCGGAACAGGCTAACCCCACCAGAGGCTTGACGTGGGCGTCAAGCAATTTAAGGGGGTAGACGTAATACCCGACATCCCACATCAGACGAGAGAATGTGTGGTGTATATGTTAACCACCACTCTCATATGGTGTGGTGCCTTTTGGGTGATTCCAAAAATAAATTTGGGCGGTCTCGTGTCCAAAGCGACAATATCATGTCGATGAGACGCGTGTTGTCCATGTCATGAATAACGACATCGATCTAACTGGTCAGGTCTCGATCGATTAGTCATCACGCGGGTCACTGCATTATTAGTTAATTTAATTTTAGGCTTTCCTTGTGTGGTCCACTCGACAAAGTCAACTGGAATTTATTGAGTAAACGTCGTATGAGCCCGATAATAAGGTATAAATTATCCAATTAAGTGTTAAAAGTACCTAAACCGGTTGACGTAACAAATTAAGACGGTGCAACAATAAGGTTTCAAAACCAAAAGTCACCGACAATATATAAGGTACAAAAAAATTCTCCGAATCATTTTTATCTCAAGCTTCACCCTTCGCAAGGATAAATCAAAGTAAATACATCCTTTGACGACGGCGAGCTACCACTGATTCTATTGCTCATAATTATTGCGGTAAGATACTTATTCATACTACGAACCCTTTTTTTTTTTTCGTGATACATTTGCTGAAATTTTTGCTATACTGGCTTGTTTAGAATTTCACAATCTTTAATCGATTGAATTTGCTTTCTGGATATGGTTGTTCGGAAGCTATCAAAGTCTCATCTGCCATTAGAATATACATATGGGAAGGTTTTAGAAGATCAGAAAATGATCGAAAGTTGTAGCTCCAATCGCCCATATTGGAAGTCCCAGAAAAAACCCTAGATTCGGAAACCAAATATCCCATAACTTTAGTCAATTAAATTTTCTGTTTGAATCCGTTTGTTTGGAACTGTCAAATTCATCCATATATTTACAATCATAAAAAAATACATTCGGGAAGGTTTTAGAAAATTTGAAAATTAATTATGGAAAGGTGTAGCCCTACTGGAAATTCCACAAAAACCCTAGATTAGGAAATTAGACATTAACTTTTCTAAATGTGCAGATTTTTTTTTTTAATTGGATAGCTTCACTTCCTCCGATTTCTCGTCTTTTGATAAATTTTTGTAACGATGACGGTATTTGTAATTCTTTCTGTATACATCGTATGGATTTTATTTTAGCATTTTAGTCAAACATATAGGTAGGCGTGTGTGGGGGGCGGGCGCCAACCACCCACAGAGAAACAGGTTATCATCATTTTTAACCGTGTCGATTTTTGATAAAAGTTGTAAACACCATTTGCAGTTTGTAATGGCGGGTGAACATACAAATTTCTTTTATGTAAACCCATAACTACCATATCACCCGCCTAAAAGACATGCCTTTTGTGAAAAACTTTCATGTAAACTAGTCATTTAACTATAATATAACGTTAACGGTGCCTAACTCGAATTGCTAAAATCTATCTAATTACAATGCCAATTAAATTTTTTATATGGTTGGCTATTTTACGAACTTGGTAAAATATTTTTGTTATTCAATTTTATAAAAAAATAAATAATTTGTGGTTATAAAGTTGGAAAAAATATCATCAATATAATAAAAGGCTTTTCCTGATTTTTAGCCTGTTTTCTTCCTTCATCTCTGCAAATTACCTTGTTCGAAGGGTTTTACTAGGGTAGAAAAAATTCTCCAACATTTCCAGTGATGGTGATGGCAGCAAACCCTGATCTCCCTGAGCCAATCCTGCTCGAGATCTTCTCGAGGCTTCCAGCAAAATCGGTAGGGAGATGCCGGTGCTTGTCAAAATCATGGCGGAGAGATCTTTCCACCACCCATTTCATCAAGAAACACCTCATCAATCGCCACCAACAAAACCTCGCTCTGCTTACTGGCTCATCACTCCACATCGTCACTTCCCCATTGAAAAACGACGAGCAGGTTAAAACATGGACTGGGGTTCCAGAGAAATGGCACAGCCAGCTTGGTGCATGCAACGGCTTGGTTTTACTAGAGGCCGTAGTGGGTGCGGACGAGGACGAGAAACTTACCTTATCATTGATGAACCCGATTACTCTCGAGCAGGTAAACTTACCTTATCCAGATCCAGCTTGGAATGATATATTCGGTGGGGACTTTGCTTCGGTATATGGGTTTGGATATGATTGCTATTCTGATGATTATAAGGTTATAGCACTTCAGTCTTGTTACCCTTTTGAGGAGGAAAACTCTGATGTACCCAAATCAGTTACATTGGTTGATGTTTACTCTCTTAAAAGACGTGTTTGGAAGAGGCTTGATGGTAACATCTATCCTTTTGGTGACCTTATTCCTTCGCTTTCACAACGCAGACATGGAGCTTTTGTGAATGGGTCTCTGCATTGGTTTATTCGTAATAGAAAATCCAAGTTTTATTGTCACATTGCTGCTTTCGATTTGGCTAAGGAGGTGTTCCTCAACATTCCTATTCCTGCTGACTTTGATAGGAATCCAGATCACGATGAGGTATTCTGTTTGCGCGACTTCAGTGGGATTGCTATCATTGGTGGGTGTTTGTCGATCGTGCGCAATATTCGTGGCTCTGATCCTTATAACCCGGGTAGTGGCGGTGGCACTGATGTTTGGATGATGAAGGAGTATGGAGTGGCGGAGTCGTGGGTCAGATTCCACATTGCTGGCCATGACTATGGAAGATCACTAGTACCTCTATGTATGGTTGGGGATGAGCAACTAATGTGCTACACTGAAACGTATGATTTGGTTGTGTCTGGCTTGAAAGACGGAACAACGAAGAAAGCGATTGTAGGTGGAGAGGACAATTGGTATTGGATTGCAACTGCCTTTATAGATAGCCTCATATCTCCCAGTAAGTGTGATTGTGACAACGATTCTGGTTAACTAAGGTGGGATGCTGTAGTTGCTTAGAAAATATGGCATGTCTTAAAAGTATTTTATGTCATGAGATAATCCAGGATAGGATATCATAGAGTGTCTCTTTAACTCTAATCTATGATAAGTTTAACAAGGTATCTTCATTGCTCTATTTGAGTTATGACTTTTATGAACTCTATCTGTAAGGTACTTAACATGGTTGAATGTGGATTCCTTCGGTTTGATGATTGATCTCATAGAGCTTCTCTTATTTATTTCATTTGCACTTACCGTATAAATATTCACTGTATTCATGCGTGAAGAGAGAATATCTAACCAAATTTAAGTCTGAACTCTGAAGTTTGATATTTGGAGTATTGAATTTCAACTGCAAATTCTACTTCTTTGACTGTTGCTCCCTTTATAATTAAGTACCATCTTCTACTCAACTTTAGTGACGAAGTTTATTGTTACACAAGAGCAGACACAGTCACTCTAAAACCATAGTCTATTCAAAGTTTACTTTCATTCATTTACCCTAGATCTGAAAAGCAGAGAAGGTTTAAGGATTTGAATTGATCTCGGAACTGCATACTTTGGTGCCGTTTGGCAACACAACTGTGTTGAAACATCACCAATGACCAACACTGATTTAGGTGAGATCTCTACTCAATGCGTTCCTGATTGTGTTCATTTCTGTTGATTATATTCGCTATTTTATACTAGATTTGTTAGTA
The DNA here is from genome assembly GCA_028659135.1 of Plantago lanceolata. Lineage (NCBI taxonomy): Eukaryota > Viridiplantae > Streptophyta > Magnoliopsida > Lamiales > Plantaginaceae > Plantago > Plantago lanceolata. The sequence continues at coordinate 11,628 of JAQRGC012289395.1, forward strand.
ATTAGTCCCGGGACTGTCCTCCACAGAGTTAAGGATTTTGAGCTTCAATCTCCAAAATTAGACACTATTTTACTTTGAATTAATTATATGCACATTGTAAATGTTTTATCGCCAGCAGAGCAGTAGAAATTTTTTCATCAGAACATCAGGCTCTCATTTTTCATCCTCATGTTTGGCGGGGTGCAGATGATCCTGTCCCACCTGCCAAACTTGAACTCAATCACTTCGATTTCGTTTGTTGCTGCATTCATGTCTCTCAGCTATTCTGCCATAGCTTGGGCTGTTTGCGTGGACAAAGGTGTATCGCCAGACGTAAAGTACACTCCTAGGTCGTCCACTACAAGGGGAAGGTTTTTCGATTTTGTAAGTGCGCTAGGTGACGTAGCATTCTCATATGCAGCGCACAGTGTGGCACTCGAGATCCAGGCAACTATCCCTTCTTCTACCCCTGAAGCACCATCAAAGAAACAAATGATGAAACGAGTTTATTTCACTTACATTGTTGTTGCCATTTGTTACTTTCCTGTAGCATTCATTGGTTACTATACTTTTGGCAACAGCATAGAGGATAACATCATCATATCACTTCAAAAACCCGCTTGGATTATCATCGCTGCTAATGCATTCGTGGTGATCCATGTCACTGGGGGTTATCAGGTTTTCGCTATGCCAATCTTTGACATGATGGAATCATACTTGGTGAAAGAAAAAGATTTCAACCCAAGTACATTGCTTCGTCTGGTCACACGGTCTTGTTATGTTTGTCTTACAACGATCTTGGGGATTGCTTTCCCTTTCTTTGGTGCACTTCTCGGGTTACTAGGTGGTTTTGTGCTAGCTCCAACA
>JAQRGC012289431.1:0-11703 GCA_028659135.1 Plantago lanceolata
GAAATCTAGTAAAACTTCGAACCTAAAACCGAACCGTATTTACATACGGTCCAGACCGAACTGGAAAAACTGGTCCGGTTCGGTCCGGTCCGGTCCGATTTTCCGGTTCCGGCCACATTCTGCTCAGCCCTACCGTCAACCAAGCTCCCCTTGAGAAAAGGAAGACAGTCGTCCTAGTGGACGAATCTGAGTCGGAGTCTGGCTCAAGCGACGGATCTGATACATCTGGGTCCGGCTCATCAGATTCTGGTGAGTCTGGATCTGAGTTCGATAGCGGATCTGACTCTCTTGTTCAACTTGGCACCGAGAAGACGTCGCGGAATGTGACTCATGAATTCGGTAAGCCCACTATGGATAGAAATCCGGTAGACCTTGAAGAGGGAGCGGACGATAGTAGTAGACCCATGCCGGGTGTATCTATACTGGAAGCAGGTGTGGAGGAAAGGGTGGAAAGGGTGCCCGTGAAGAGGAGATCATTAACTGAGGAGGAGGAGCTTCCGGAGGAGGAAGTAGGGACTAGTAGTAGGCCCGTTGATGCGCCTGAGAGTAGTAAGATGGTGGTGAAGAGAAGGGCCTCTCGCGGAACTGGTAAGCTGTCCGCCAGTGAGAGAAAGAGGCCCAGGGCAGCCTCCGATGTGCATTGCCCTGATCCAAATGGGGAGACAAACAGGGATGATTAAGTTCCGACTCCTATTTGCGAGTAAGATGAGGAGGACTTGAAGGAAATCCAACGGAGGTGGTAAGTTCCGGAGGACATAAAGATGTTACTCCCGACTGAGAAACAGTCGATGTACAACGCTCCGGAGGGGTATATAGTAGTCCGGGAGGACTTGCACCAAGGCTGGAGGCTTCCGATAGCGACCGCCTTGAGTGATATTCTGCATGGCCTAGGTTTGAGTCCGATGCAGGTACTGCCAAGCTCGCTTGGCTACTTGATGTGCTTCGGTGTCCTTTGCAAGAGAGAGGGTATTGAATGCAATTTGAGGAATTTCTGGCTTCTGCATCTTGTGAGCACAAGTCCGTAGAATAAGCAATTTTATACTTTCAATGCTCGGCCTAAGTATGCCTATCTGCTTGATTGTCCGTCTACCTTGGGCATCCGGTGGTGGAACCGGTTCTTCTATGTGCAGTATGCACTCCGAGAGGGAGAGAAAGAAGAGGAGAGGTAGACCTTTGACGTTCTCAAAAGATTCATCCGAAGGAAGATCCCCAAATATACTCTGGACAAGGACCACATTCCGATATGGATGTCCGACATGCACGTCGATAAAGACCCTAAGCCGCAAAAATACTTCTTCACGATGTTGATATGTCAACCTCTACCCTTCTTGGCCGGCTTGGGTCCGGAGTGTTATTATGGTGACGAAAAGGACTTCGGTAGGTGTAGGCTGGACATGTAGTGTAGGACTTGTATGCATATTGTGCTTATTTTCTGTTTTGCTTATATGCATCCGGATCTAACACTTGGCATTTTTCCCCTTGCAGATTACTAGTTTGATTACGGAATGTCTTCGTGGCTATCCGGAAAACGTTCGGTGTCGGACAAACAGGCTGCCCAAATAGCCTCGGGCGAGCGTGAGAAGGAAATCAATGTCTTGACGAACATTCCGATGGACGATCCGAAGAACATGGCCAAGTTCAAAGATATACAAGATTAGCGGGAAAAAGATGGGGAGCCTCCGCTTGAGATTCCGGTCCCCAACAAGGGTTTGGCGGACCAATAAGGTAAGAAGGCCGGAAAGTCCTCCAAGAACCGATCCAAGAGATCGAGGAGGTCCGGCAAGTCCGACAAGGATGATGCAGAGGTCATCGGAGATGATGACTCTCTGCTGAACATGACGGAAGAAGATGATGAAGTCGACGAGACCATCCGGACGGACCCTATGGCCGAGAAACAAGCTGTTGCTAGCGGATCTCATTAGAGAAAGGCCAAGGAGACGGACTCTCCTACTAAGCTGGCTCGGCGTCGCAAGCTGGAGGAGAGGGACATTATGGTCGAGAAGTTGAAGAAAGGGAAGAGGTCGGAGAGGACCTAGAGGTTGGTTCACCTTACTGAACAGGTAAACTCCGTACTCCGGATACTTCTTTCCTTTCTATTGTCCGGCTTGTGCACTTAACAATATTTTCTTTCCTTGTTTCTCAGTTTTTCATTGTATCCCATGCTATGGAGGAGCTAGATGAAGAGTAGGAGGACGAGTCCGAGGAGCTACGAGGAGCTACTCAAGCTCCGGGCTGCTTTTGTGAAGGTCCGGAAGGAGCTGGCGGACCTCAAGACCACATCTAAGGGGTACGAAGACTTGTGGAAGGAGGCGGGGGCAAAAATCAAAGGCCTTGAGACGGAGACCGAGAATATGAAGTCGGACTTGCACCGGATCTGATCCGAAAGGACGTACTACCATGGGTTGAGTGAGTCCGTTCTTGAGACGGTGCTAGCGGTGAGAGAGTTTTTGCTCAACAAACTCCAGAACGCCCGGATCGAGTCAGCCCTTGCTTACAAGGAATCCACTACATTCTTCTGCGTGAAGCAGAATGAAATGGACGATGCTAGAGCAGTTGGGTTCGCCGCAGCCATCAGACAATGCAGGAAACAAGGATGGATTTCGGAGGGCGTTAATCTGGAGGTTCTTGGACTTAGCTCCTTTAAGGATGCGAAGGGTATCCTTGTGCCGGTTCTGGATGTGCCAGATGCTCTGTTCTACTCGGACAAGTTCCTTCAGCTTGTGGACAAGTCTCTTGCCGATCAAGCCACTCAAAAGGACCTTTCCTTCCTCCTTGGGTTCCGGATGTGTTGAAAAAGAATTTTTTTACTCCGTTCAACTTCTTCGACGACTTTCACAAGAAGTGGTTCTCTCTGCCTGGTCCGGTCGTCGGGATGGAGGATGTGAATGGTTTCTATGAGGCATTCCGGGAGAAGGCTCATCCGTTCGAGAAAGCCTGGGAGGAGCAAAGGTTGAAAGACAAGGCCTCCGGAAGCACTTCAACAGAAAATGACCTCCCAGCCTATAGCTTCTTAGTGGAATGAAGTCCGGGGTATGCCCTGATGTAATATGTATCTATCTTCCGGAACAATCTTTTATTGCTTCCCATTTTTCTCGATATCTCAGACAAATATTACCCTTTTGTTATTCGGATAATGTTTTTTTGCCTGCTATGTGATTTTCCTTACGAATAAGTGTTTCATTCGGACATGCATGTTTTATTGATCCGTTACATGCTTATTTTTCACATTATCATATATGAAAATTCACAAGTGCTAGGATCGGACATACATGTCGTACGATATGTAACACTCTTTTTGTTTCCAAGCCGGAAAGGTTTTGAATACGTATTTAGTTCGGACATCTATGGTTTAAGGAGTAAAAATTCCAACTTAGTTAATTCGAACAAGTTGTCACAAATTAACTTTTGTAAGAAATTTTTATCTAAAGTGTTTGTGTCGGATCAAGTGATCTTCATAGATGAGTACTTCGATCGCTAATCGTGAGTTGAGTCGGACCAAGGTGGTCGGTTCTCGTTTGAGTGATGATGTAATCGGCCTTCTCCCAAAAAGAATTTTCAACTAATAATTCTTTAATGGAGGTAGGATCGGACGTAATCATATCAATTAAAAGTAGGAAAATATTTGTATTGATTCAAAGGGAAATCAATTATTACAACTACGGGGCAACGGTGCCAAATTCTTCGGTCCTATCATCTGAAGTGGCCATCAGTCGGCGGACTACCAAATAGATAGGTGTCCGGAACTAAAACAAAAGAAAGGGGAAACAAAACAACTTTCTTCGGACAGACATGCCAGTGGCCAAGAGATGGGACTGCATAAGTGTTTGTCCGGAACCTAACTTCTTCAAAACTTTCTTCCAAAGAGCGAGACATGGTGTGGGGATGAGACTTCTTCAAACATGGTACCTTTGGAGATTCTGTCCGTTCCAAGTGCGTCGGACAGAGGTACCATCTTCTTCCTCCAGATCATAACTGCCATTGACGTGTCCTCCTACCACCTTGTACGAACCTTCCCATTTTCCTTCGAGCTTACCAGGGTGGCCCAAGATGTCCGCCCTACGCCAAACTAAATCTCCAACTTGTATCTCTTTGGTGCGGACATTCTTGTTGTAAGCTCGAGCTGAAATGGCCAGGTATCTGTGGATGTTGGCCAAGGCAGTGCTTCTTTTGGTCTCTAGTGAGTCCAAATCATATATCCTAGCTTCATTGTTACCCGCAAGTTGGTACCCTTGGATCCGAAGCGTCTCAATTGCTATTTCAGCTGGAATCACTGCCTCTGACCCATTCACGAGGCTAAACGGAGTTTCTTGGGTTGCGATTCTGGAAGTAGTCCGATAAGCCCACATGACGCCATCTAATTCATCCACCCATCCGCCTGAGGCTTCTGAGAGCCTGGTCTCGATCTGTTTGATGATGGTCCGGTTGGTGACCTCAGTTTGTCCGTTTGCCTGGGGATATCCGACGGACGTGAATCTCTGCTCGATCTTGAGACTTTTGCACCAAGCCTTCATTTTTTTTTCTGAAAATTGTGAGCCATTGTCGTACACTAGCATTCTTGGCACACCGAATCTACAGACAATGTTTCTCCAAATGAACTTTCGGACAGAGGTTTCATCGATCTTGGATACTACTTCCGCCTCGACCCACTTGGTGAAATATTCTACTGCTACAATAAGGAACTTCTTCCAATTCTTTCCTCTGGGCAAGGGTCTGACGATATCGATGCCCCATTTGTCAAAAGGACATGTGATGTTCGAATGACGCATTGGAACTGTAGGCTGATGTGTAGCATTTGCGTACTTCTCACAGTCTAAGCAGTGTCGGACGTACCATGCACAGTACTTGTCCACAATCGGCCAATAGTAGCCCAATCCCATGACTTTCATGGCCAATGCTCGTGCTCCAGAGTGGTTACCACACTCTCTGTCATGCAATTCCTCCAAGACAGTTCGAGCTTCTTGTGGATCCAGACAACGCTGTTCAATTCCTCTGTAGGACCTTCTGTAGAGATCATTTCCTCGAAGGAAATATCTTAGAGACCTTTTCTGCACACGTCGAGCTTCATCCTTATCGTCCGGCAGGACCCCTTCACTAAGGTATATTTCTATGACATTCCTCCATCCTGGTTCGAAGGTGATGGCCAAGATTTCCGGAGTCTCAACAGTGATGGATGGGACCCCCAGACTCATGAGGATAACATTTCTGGTGACAATAGCTCCTGAGGCGGATGCATAACGAGCCAACACGTCTGCCTGGTTATTGTTATCTCTTGCAAATTTTGTGAGACTGAACTTCTCAAATTTCTTGATTTCTCTCGTCAACATGGCTAAGTACTTGGTCATGGATTCATTCTTGGCTTGGAATACTCCGGATATATGGGATTCTACAAGTTGGGAGTCGGTGAATGCTTGTAGCTTCTTGATTTCGAGTGATTTAGCCATCCTGAGTCCGACGAGTAGAGCCTCATATTCCGCCTCGTTTTTTGTGACTTTGAAATCCAAGGTGATGGTGTATTCTGGTTCTGCTCCAAATGGGCTCCTAAGGAAGACCCCAATTCCTCCGGACCTTCCGGTTGATGATCTATCCATTGTGAGTGTCCACAGATCTCCATGATCCGCCAGGGGCTTGTACTTCGGCGTTTTGCTGACTCTTGACATTTTGGCAATGGGCTCGTCAGATTCTTCTTTTTCCGGAGAATCAGCGTCGGTTAGACCAAACTTGTTCATGGACTTTGTTGGATCGGACACATTACACACAACATGGTCCGAATCAATCATGTGGACATCATTCATGCCGGTAGTCAATGAGAGGATGTCCGGATCTTGGTTATTATCATAAGGAGGTTTCTCTGCATATTTTCTATCCGGGTAACCAGCCAGGAAATTGGCTATTACTTGGGCCTTCTTGGCAGTCGGAGCTTGGTATTCAATCTCATGTTCACTGAGTTCGATTGCCCATTTGGCCAAGCGTCCGGACTACTCCGGCTTACCCAACACTTGCTTTAAAGGCTCACTTGTTAGCACAATGATCTTGTGTGATTTAAAGTAAGGCTTCAGCTTTCTTGCGGTATGCACTAGTGCATAGGCGACCTTTTCAATTTCCAAATATCTTGTCTCTGCACTAGACAAGGCCTTGCTCAGATAATAGATGGGCTTGTGCTCGCTATCCTGAATACGGACCAGGACTGAGCTGATACCATTGTCCAATTAAGCCAAATAGAGGTAGAGTGGCTCGGACTCTATTGGCTTCGATAGGAGCGGCGGGCTAGTAAGGTAATTCTTCAGATTTTCAAAGGTCTGACTGCATTCTTCGGTCCATTCAAACTGGACGTTCTTCCGGAGCACTTTGAAGAAAGGGAGTTTTTTCTCTGCGGATCTGGAGATGAACCGGCTAAGTGATATGATCTTTCCGACTAGTTGTTGTACTTCCGCTAGGCAGGTCGGATGAGGAAGATATTGAATGGCCTTGATCTTCTCCGAATTGGCTTCGATCCTCTTTCGGTCACCATGTAACCTAGAAAATTTCCTCCTTTCACTCCGAAGGTGCATTTGGCTGGGTTGAGCTTCATTCCATCCTTCTGGAGAATGGAAAAGCACTTGTTTAGGTGAGCAATGTGCTCTTCTTCCTTTTTGCTTTTGACAAGCATGCCATCTACATAGACATCCATTGTTTTTCCAATTTCCTCGTCAAACATCTTGTTTACTAGCCTTTGATAAGTAGCTCCGGCGTTTTTCAATCCGAAAGGCATGACAACAAAGCAGTAGACTACTCCGGCAGCAATGAATGTTGTCCGCTCGATATCCTCTTTGGCCATCCGGATCTGGTAAAATACTTGATAAGCGTCCATGAAACTGAGTAGAGCACATCCGGCAGTGGAGTCTACTAGCTGATCGATCCTTGGCAACGGATATGGATCCTTCAGATAGTATTTGTCCAGCCTTGTAAAATCATTGCACATCCTCCACTTGCCTCCCGGCTTCTAGACTAGGACAACATTACAAATCCAGTTCGAATAACGGACTTCCCTGATGTGTCCGACCTTAAGGAGTCTCTCGACTTCCGCCTTGATGATGGCATCCTCCACAGCTCCGAAGTCCTTCTTCTTCTGGTGGATATGTGTGATTTTTGGATCCATATTGAGCCTGTGGACTGCTATTCTCCGATCTATCCCCGTGAGATCATCCGTCTTCCAGGCGAAGACATCTGTATTTGCTTCGAGGCAAGCAATCAGGTTGATCTCTACTTCGGACTTAATTTCTATCTAGATTCGGATCTTCTTCTCCGGGTCGGTCGGATCGATCTGGATTTCCTTGATAGCTTCTTTCGGTTCAAGTTTACTCTCCAAGCCAAACTTCTTCTTTTGAGATGGGGATGTTGTGATTGGTGGAATCAACTTGAAATCTTCCAACTCCATTACTCTGCTCGTTCCAAATGATCTGGGCACTCCGGAACAAGGGGGCTTGTGAGTGGAGTTCCGAATCATGAATAATTCTCCATGAGGTAACACTTGTGGTCCGTCCCTAGTGCTTTCCAAGGGCAGTGCTGGGGCGGACATCCTTCTTGTGGACATAGTGTAACACTTCCATGCTTCGACAATGTTTCCAACTTCTTGTCCGACTCCGTGTATGGTAGGAAATTTATTCTGTTGTGGAAGGTGTATGGAATGGCTCTGAATTGTCGGATCCCTGGCCTTCCAAACAGTATGTTGTAGTCAAACGGAGTGTCCACAACTAAGAAAGTGATGTTGTGTGTTGCTCTGACCGGAGCTTTTCCCATGGAGACCGGTAGGATGACGCATCCTAGGGGTTTTATCTCATTTCCTCCGAACCCAGTGAGGTTGCTAACAACACTCTGTATGGTTGAGTTGGGTATCCTCATCCAACCCAATGTGTTCGACGAGATGATATTGGCGGAACTTCCTCCATCGATCAGGACACAGTTGACAGTGAAGCCACTTACGGTCAATGAGATGACTAGTGGGACGTCCGTAGGCATGGTATCTCCTCCTCCTGCTGTTTTTTGAGGGAATTCACTTTCATCAAAGGTTATAACGTTGGTTCCGGGTGGAATCTCCGGGCCATAAGCAACGTTGAACACTTGCAAGTCCCTGGCAGTCCGCTCTCGAGCATTCCGGCTATCGCCTCCTGCCGGACCGCCTGCTATGTAATGAATCACTCCTCCTTGAGCCATGTTGTCATGATATCTGCCCTGATGTGGCGGTGGAGGAGGTATTTGAACGTGATCATTGCTTCATTCAATTCTGGCCTGCTTGGTTCGTTCATGCCTGGATGCATCGCACACATTGACCGCATACCCATCCAAGAGTTTGTTCCGGGCGTAGTGTTCTAACTCGTTCTTAATGAAAGAGCATTTCTCAATGGTATGGCCTCTCCCCTTGTGAAACTCACAGTACTCATTGGATGTTCTGGTTTTCTTGGTGTTGGGCATCGGGCGTGGCCAACGGATGTCATATCCTCTGTTCGAGAGGTAGGCTAGGATTTCCGATCTTGGGCGGGTGAGTGGAGTGTACTCACTGTATCTGTCTTGGAGGGGACGTCCGTCCTCTCTTTCTGGCCTACCTTGACCTTGGAACTTGTTCTTCTTCTTTTCATAAGGTTTTTTCTGACCTTCCTCTTGGTCCGATTTCTAATTCGGATCGGTATCCATAGGCTCCGTTTGATCATTCGGAGCCTTTCCCTTCCCTTTGCCTTTGTCATCTAGGTTCCGGATAGGAAGGTTCTTCTGGAAATCTTCCGCGTAGACAATTTTCTCACAAATTTCATCTAGCCTGTGTTCGGTCGTGATCTTCTCCTCGGACAGCAGATATCAGAGGCGCCAATTCGTGGTGTTAGCATATAGGTGGGACACCCGGACCGCTACGGAGTGTTTTTCGACTTCATCCACTGCAGCGGAGAATCGAATAAGGAAGTCCCGGACATCCTCAATCTTTTGTTGGACAATGGAGCCTAAGTAGCTAACCGGACGCTTTTTCTTAACGGATCGCTTGAACCTTTTGAGAAATACCTCCACCAGTTGGGAGTAGGACTTGATGGAGCCCTTTTCAAGAGAAGACCACCGAGTTAGAGCTTCCGGCTTGAGTGTGAAAGGAAAGATTTTGGCGAGCATGTTCTCGTTGTGTCCATGACCTTCCATCCGGGTCTCATATAGTGTGAGATGGGAACGAGGGTCATACTTCGGATTGTACTGCTCCAGGATGGGGATTGTGAGACCATGTACAATCTTCTCATTTCTGATTTCTTCGGACAAAGGGTTGTTGTGACGTCCGGTTGGTACTGTCCGTGCCTCCATGGTTGCCTTCATCTGAGCAATGGATGCTTCAAGAGCTAACTATCTAGCCTCAAATCTATCCGGAATAGCACTTCCTTGGTTCACTTGGGGAGGAGGCTGATTCTCAGCGGTCCGTTCCCTAGAGCGAACTTGTATCGGATCTTGTACGTTTCCGGCTGGATTTCAATGGTTGCTTAGTCTCCGGTTAATGATATTCCTCAAGTCCGGTTGGACTGCCGGATTTCCAATTCTATCTTGTATTGTTCTCCTGGAGTGTGTAGCGGAGCGAGCCGGACTGACTTCCCTTTCGGTTCGTCGACTGTTAACAACTTGTGTGGCCGGAGCCTGCTGCGGTTCCTATTCTGGGAGGTGTGAACACTTGTGACCCGGACGTTGTTAAATGGATGGGCTTGAGCTTGCTGTGCCGGACCCTGAAGTTGTGGACCTTGAACTGTTTATGCAATGTGGGTAGGTTGTATCAGATTGCCTACTGGTGTTCTCAGTGCTCCATTCTGGTGAAAGAAGTTGTAGCAAACTGCGAAGTATTGGTCCTGAACACCCAAAGTTGCCATGGGGTTCATCACCTGTCCGTTAGGATAAACGAACTGCAATATTGGTAGGGGCTGAGCAACCTGTCCAGTGTGAAGGACCATCTGTTGATTGCCTACCGGATTGGCACCTCGATCTTGCTGCTGTGTCACGTCAATCTCCATGTGTCCGACATCTTGTGTTCCTACCATAGCCCCATTGAGTTGCATGTTTCTGTCTACGGACGAGTCAGTGGCGGACTGTTCGTCATGAGATGCTGACCGCTCAGCATTTACATTTCTATAGTTCCCCTGCCTCTACCTTTGCCTGTCCGGGTGGGTGGTGTACCTCGGGCCCGGGTGACAGGAGGTGTCCGAGCGGAACTCGCCTCGGCTTGCCGTCGAGGGGACATCGGACGGGTAGTGATGTAGGGAAGTGGTTGGCTTTTTGCAAAGACTCCCACAGACGGTGCCAAAATGTTGAGGGTAAAAGTAATTTTCTAGTGTAATCCAATGTAATTCTCCTCACGTCTCTCTTTGGTCAGCATGTCACGTCCGGTAGGCACTTTATTAGGCTCGAATAAGTAGACACCTGAAACTTTGAAACAATGGGGGGGGGGTTAGGTGGAGGTCCGGTCTGCCTTAGTCAGACCGGATGTGGCACTCAAGGTCCTTTGGGATTGAAGGTCCTAAAGGGTATAAGAAATAAAGTGTAATGTGCTAGATTGGGCAACACTTAATGCTTACCTTAAATGCTTGGGTTTGATGGCCTTTTATATTGTGGCCAATGTACCTTCATAGAGCTATGGGATCGTGCCAAGTGTGCGCCTCTCGTAAGGCCACCTATGTACGAAGCTACAAGCCCATAGGTTAATGTGCTTGGGCTTAAGTCCAATCAGACCTAGTGAGGGCAATTGGGACTTTTCTCGTAGCTCCGTGTAGTTACTAGAACGTTCTGTCCGATAGAGGTCCGGTAGGGCATAGACATGTCCGGCATATAGAACATTCCTCAAGATAACCTGGGCAGTTAGGTTAGGATCCGCTCCCTAGGTACACAGTCCGGTCCTTTGACACTATATGGACGTGAGGCTTGGTACATGGTTTGGTAGCCTAGGTCTTCTATCAGTGGGCGGACGTCAAGGAGACACGTCAGACCTATATATGTTGGCCGGACATACGTCCTCTGCCCATATATGGTGGATTCCCCTTATATTCCCAAAGTACCTTAGCACTGTTGACATACATTCGGATTCTAGGTCTCATAGGTGAGACCGGATGCACTGGTTTGGTGCTTGGAATGCAATGCTTAAGTGCTTATACCTTAGTTCGTCTTAGGACGTGCCATTGTAACGCACTTAACGAATTGGACATGATTTTACACCATCACAGTTCCTGCATAAGAGATTCAAGGAACTGAAAATGCTCTTTCTGATCCTCAGCAGGTAGTTCATTTTCTAGATTCCATTTCTTATGCTGAAATGCTTTTATCTTTTGCTAACTCCTTTTGTTTTACAGTCTTCCAAATACAAAGATTCTGAAGCACCAGCTGCTGAAGAAGAGAATAGGAAAACATCTGTTGAAAAGCAGGTAGTTGACCTTACTTAGCATGATATCAAACTCTTGTGTTATATCATGTTTCTAATATGTCTAAGTTTCAGGGTAATGAGATGGATTTTGCTGAATCAACTCCTCCTAAAGCAACCACTGCACCACAAGTGCAAGAGATATATGAACCTGTTGTTGATCGATGTGCGTTTGTCAGACGAATCAAAATTGATTATTAGTTCAAGCAAAATAATAACCACAACTACACAAAAGATTTGAGTGTAGCAGCAAGTTAAACTCGAGTATCGTTCTCGAAGGACTTAATTAAGCTGAGGTTCTAAAT
>JAQRGC012289438.1:0-10064 GCA_028659135.1 Plantago lanceolata
ATTTACAACTCCGGTTAAACTCCGGTTGCTGGAGTTTTAAACTCCGGCCACTTAAAAATAAAGAGAGAAGAACGGGAAAAAAAAAAAAGTAAAAAAAGAAAGAAAGAAAGAAAGGAAAATTTGTTTAAGGCTTGATTGGTTTGCCAAGTTTGGGAATAAGGGCTTATGCCCGGTCAAATTTGTTTTGGTAAAATGGACTAAAACCCTTATAAATATAAAGAATATTGTAATGACTACGTATAAAAAAGAACTCAATGAATTAACCGGTGAGTCTATACTCTATACAACTCTACCTACATAGTCTTAATTCGCGAACTTATGAAATCTTATTCACGTTACCACGCACCCAATGAATTAACCGGTGAGTCTAGACTTGTCCATTTATGTAATCGAGTCGTGAATTCGTGAAATTCGCTTTTCTTCTCCGTCTCGCCATCTCCTTTCTGCTCTCTGTAATCTACTACTTCTCCACTTCCGAATTGATCAGATCACTCGATTATTATATGTGATCCACTGTTCTATGAAAGCCAAACACGAATTGCAAATTGTTGATTAAACCTCTCCAAGCAAACCTTCAATTCTCAGATTCCGACCAATGGCCAGTGTTTCGGTGGCCGCTGAATGGCAACTTCTCGCCGACCGGTACTACCGCAAGCCGGAGCTGTACCAGATGCAGTGGCGCCACGTCGACCTCACTCGCCACAAAATCGCCTGTGCTTCCTTCGGCGGCCCTATCGCGGCCATCCGCGACGATGCGAAGATCGTCCAGCTCCGCTCCGAATCAGCTCAACGTAAGCTCCGGATATTCACCTCCTCCGGCTGCCTCATCGCCGAGACGCCGTGGAAGAATCCTGGCGGAAGACTCATTGGTATGTCGTGGACCGACGACCTTACCCTAATCTGTATCACCCAGGACGGCACCGTTTATTCGTACGACATTCATGCCGAGCTGGTCAATACGTTCTCGCTGGGCGAGGAATGCTATAAGAACAGCGTCGTGGAGTGTGTCTTCTGGGGAAACGGCGTCGTGTGCATCAATGAGGCGTTTGATCTTTTTGCGGTGCCGGATTTTAAGACCAAGGGTGTGGTTAAGCTGGCGGATTGTGGTTTGGAGGAGATGCCACTTTGTATGGCGGTGATTGAACCGCAGTGTAGGCTATCAGGTGATGTGGGTGTTTTGTTGGCTGTTGATGATCGTGTGTTGTCGGTGGAGGAGGACGGTGTGCAGGAGCTGGCTGCAGGAATTGGACCGCTGCAGAAGATGGCGGTGCGAAGGAATGGGGACTTTGTAGCTTGTTTCACACACGATGGAAGGCTTCTGGTTATGAGTGCTGATTTTTCTAAGGCTCTTACTGACGACTACACTTGTGAGGTATACACGCTATGGGATTATTACACTATATGCCAATTTGGTTTATTGATATTATATGTGATTGTTTTCAATGGTAAATTAGTTATGAACTGTGCATATGCATTATGCATAGCATTGGAGCTTCTTCTATGCACTTACCGCAGTGAGGATACTCTCAGAACAGCGGAGTTAATTATTTTAAATGATTTATTACCTTCAGTTCTGAAATTTTGCTTGTTACATGGTAATATTGGATGATTTTGGGATATTTCAGACAATGCTGTAGTCATCTTATCTGTTTTACTAATTTCATTTATTCAGTCGGCTCTTCCTCCTGACCAACTCGCTTGGTGCGGATTGGACAGTATCTTACTATACTGGGATGACATGCTGCTGATGGTGAGCCCTTATGGTGATTCCGTGAGCTACATATATGATGAACCGATCATCCTTATTTCTGAATGTGATGGTGTGCGAATACTTTCTAGCACAAGCATGGAATTTCTTCACATAGTTCCAGACTCTGCGGTATCAATCTTTAAGATTGGAAGCACCTCACCTGCTGCCTTATTGTATGATGCTCTGGATCATTTTGACAGGAGAAGCGCTAAGGTTTCTACCTCTATCCCTGTTAGCTAAATTATTTATCTACTTGTGAATTATTTATGACATACTGAATCTTGACCACTTTCTCCCTTTGTTTTTTTTAAACTTCTCGTGCATGTACTTTATGTAGTATGGTGTTCAAGTTATGCTTTCTGATCAAGGAACTATTCAACATTAGACATGTTTCATATACTTCTTATAATAAACTTTAATTTGAACTGTCATATGTGAAGGCTATTATGTTCAGGTCAATATCATGTGACATTGCATAGCATGTAATTTAAAGTATCAGGCCATGTCTTTGATCAAATAGCTTGATATGCATCGATCTCATGCTTAGTACGATATCTTGCTTTCCCTATGCCTTTTTTTATTATGATATTAGTTACTTAAGACTACCATATCAATACCTAATTAAGTGACCAACGTGCAATTGGAGACTCAATAATGTAGCGTGAATGTGACTTTTGAAGAACCTACCACTTTAATGTATGTAGTTATATGAATTTCTGATACTTAATTTTTCTTCCCATAGAATTGATTGGCTCCATTGCTATGTGTTCTAGCGGTTGTTATTCATTGCTTTTTTTACTCCTGTGGTCATCTTTTTGGGTATAACTTATATGGATGGTTCTCATGTTGCTTCCTTTGCCTGTACAAATGATTATTTGGTAAGTAATTCTTATATAAAACTTGTTTTCCCTAGACGTTAAGAAAACCACTTTACACTAATGTAAATTGAGTTGGCATACAAATAGCTGGTGGGGTTGGTATACTAATCTTCACAAACTGGTCTTCCCCAAAAGTTTGACTTGTTTGGCTTGATTTTTAGAATATCATACTTTGACATTATGATACTATTTGGAGAAATGGATTAAGTATTCTGTCTGCCAGGCTGACGAAAATTTGAGATTGATTCGTTCTTCGCTACCGGAAGCTGTTGAGGCATGTGTTGATGCTGCTGGTTATGAATTTGACATGTCACTACAACAAACACTACTTAGAGCTGCAAGCTATGGACAAGCCTTCTCCAGGTTGGTTTGCCATCTATGTTTAGTTGGTGTTGGCGTGACAATATGAAGATTGTTCCCCTTCAACACCCCCTCCCCCACCCGGCCCGTACGTCTGTGAAATGTGTCCATCTGAATTGTGCTCTCCTTCTTTTATCCGTGGATATGCATGATCTTGTGCCTCTCTGATCTTGTTGCTAGTTAATATTCATCTATGTATTGTTCTTCAACAGCTGAGGTGTGATGTTGAAGTTGTTTGTGATGGCATGTGTATTCTGTTGCTGAGGTGGCCATGTACTGTAGATTATGTCTTCTCATTAGTGCTTCTATGATCTTTAAACTATTAGGTGGGGATAGTGAGGCTGGCTATGCTGTCATCTATTGGTAGATTGTGCATATACATCATCTATTTATGTGTGCTTTTGCTTCTACATGTGCATCTAGCTTCACATACCTTTATGTGCATGTCTGTCATATAGTCATAATGTCATATGCAACATGTGTCATATTCATGTGAGTGGCATGGTTTTTGGTAAAGAATTATTGAAGAATGGATAAAGTTTGCTAAAGTTGTAATTGTTTGCGCTTTGAGGGTATACATAGTTCTAAAAACAGAATGTCTCGTAACGGCACATTTCTAATGGGACACCTATAGTGGCACATTATTAATGGGGACAGGGGGACTATATGCTAATTCCTACATTTTAGCGGGCTATTCTTATCATCTGTAGTTCATCGGATGGTGATAAGTGAACTTATATGCAAAATTTAGAGTGATTCTGTCATGTAGCACTTCCATGCATCTGTTTATTTCATAAGTTCATGCATAAATTGGTTTCTTGTTTTAAAGAACATTATGTTCTGATTGGTTTCTTGGTAATGATACCAAGTTGACTTTTGCAGCCATTTTCAACGTGATCGTATTCAAGAGATGTGCAAAACATTGCGGGTCTTGAATGAAGTGCGCCATGTCAAGATTGGTATTCCTCTTAGCATTCAGCAGTACAAGGTTTCACTATTTGCTTGAAGTTCTACAATTTTTCTATAATATTTGAACTTAGAACAATTTCTTATTCTATTTATATATGTTCCATTTCCTTGCAGTTGCTTACACCTGCCGTCCTCATTAACCGTCTAGTCAATGCACATAAACACCTTTTAGCTCTGCGGATATCGGAATATCTTGGCCTGAATCAAGTATGACTCAAATTGCACCCGTTCTCTGCTTCGTTTGGATGTCAATATGTCGCTCTAGTGCCGCAAGCAATTAGTGTGGAATTTTTAGTTATCTTCAGCATTTTGATTTGATGAAGAATGCACCTGTGCTATAAAATCCAGCTTTTGCTGATAAATAGCAAAGCTATTTGTGTACTGTCCATACATGTTAATAATAACCATATACAGCCTTCTGACTGGCAGAAAATGATCAACAAGCGAATTCCTTTCTGTGAAACAGAGACATTTTACTGTTGCTAATATGACGTAGAATATAAAGAGAAGATTTTGATGCCACAGATAGCTTGATAATCATTTTAGGGACTATTGACATTGTAGTTGTATTTGGATTAAACTTGTGTTCGTTTGGTGGCTTTGCACAGGAAGTTGTATTGATGCACTGGAGCTGTACTAAGATAACAGCAGCAGGAACAATCTCAGATTCAAGTCTTCTTGATGATCTCCTGGATAAGGTTTTGTTTCTTCATGTTTACACTTTCCCCTCTCCCTCTCTTATTGCTTTGATTTGTAATCTATTGAGCTCCATTGCTTGTTTGCAAATCCACAAAAGATCCGAGGAAGACATAATTACCACGCCTAACAGTTGATTCTTGAATGACAGCTTAAGATATGTAAAGGCATATCATATGCTGCTGTTGCAGCTCATGCAGACAAGGTTGGCCGCAGGAAGTTAGCTGCTATGCTAGTGGAACACGAACCACGTTCCTCAAAGCAGGTATATTATGGTTTTTCCAGTTTACCTCGCCATGTACCCTTGATTTTAATGAACGGACAAATGATATTTCGCATTAGTTTAATTTAATGTTGTAAAGCAATTATGAAAAAAATGGTATTATTTCTTGGTTTACTTTCAGTGGTCATTTGCTGCAGTTCATTTTAAAGTCATGTGAGTTCTAGGATTTTGTGCCCAAATAATGTTGTCACCTGTCTCACATCAGATTCCTCTATTGCTAAGCATTGGAGAAGAAGATACAGCACTTGTGAAGGCCACAGAATGTGGTGATACTGATCTTGTTTATCTCGTCTTATTTCATATCTGGCAGAAGGTGCTTAATTTTTTGCTTTTTTGGCAAGTGTTTATAACTCAATTAGTCCGAGTAGCTGTTCTTTGCAATTAAATGTTATATGTCCTGAGTATAATTCTTCAAATGTGATATCGCAGAGAGTACCCTTGGTTGGATATATACACGCCAGACCACTTGCACGTGATCTATTTATTACTTACGCGCGGTAATGATATAACTTATCCTTACACACACATTGGAACCTGTTCTTTTACGTTGAAATTCTTTAGTTTAATATATTTTTTTTTTCCAGATGTCATAAGCCTGAAGAATTGAAGAACTTCTTTGGCTCCACTGGACAACTTCAGGTATACTGATCTCATATTGCCCCTGTTAAATCACTTGCCAAATTGTGTATAAAAACGTACTATATTGAGTTACCATAATCCTCCAGCCGGTGATAACTGGGGGTGTCAAGATGGTTTATTGGATTAAATGGTTTTGAAACCATTTATCATCCACCCATTTACAGCGATAAACTAATAAGTGTAAATAGGTGGGTGAAATGGTTTGGGTAAAACCTAGAACCCACTTGTATATCCACACAGAATCATAGACATGTCTAACTTCTATAATCTGTCTTCCTCCAACAAGAAATAATAGAGCAAGAAAGCAATAGCATGGCACGATCTATAGAGTCCTAAGAGCAGTAGTACAGTGCCTGTGTGGCCGATTTCACCCCTACTGACAGTGAATGGAACCATCTTCTCCTTATCCAGCCTGCCAAACATTCTAGTCATGACTGAGGTGGTTCTGATCCATTGGATCTGAATCAAATCTGAGTCGAATTAATGAATTGGATCAGAATTGCCAGCCCTAGTCGTGGTTATTCCTCTCTAAACTAAAATAAATTAAAACCATTTGGTAACTATTCACCTAATAATAAATCTAGCTTTAGGATTAAACCCACATTGTCACATAGTATAGTTAGGTATAAATAATTTATTAGTTAATGACTTCTGTTGATTCTGTACCCTTCTGGTTATTCCTATGATAATGATCCATGACAAACTAGTTCATGAACTAATGAAGTTAGTTGCTGCTGTACCCTTCTTTCTCTCTATTAATTTAACAGAAATTGCATAGATTCTCTATGTGGTGTTACTATATTATTCTGTGGGTGGTTCCACCATTTTTTTTCTGTGAAATTATGTACTGCACATTACTGAGCTAAATATTATGCAAGCCAATGTTTTATCTAAACTAGAAGATGACATTGCAGGATATTGCGTATTTATTGTGGAAAGAGTCCTGGGGACTTGGAAAGAGTCCTACGGCTACCAGAGGAGCTTATCTCTATGCCCCACGCATCAAGATGATTGAAAAAGCTCAGAATATGTTCGCAGAGACAAAGGAGCACATATTCGAGTCGAAGGCTGCTGAAGAACATGCAAAATTGTTAAGGTAATTGATTCTCTGATTGAACTGTTAATGCTTCCCTGAATCATCGTCGTTTCATATTGAATTCGTCCCACAGAACTTACTGGTCATTTGAAATTTTACATCGTCTTATTCATTAGTTGGCCTTCTACATCCTTGCATTTGTTTATATGATCTAAAATGTTGTTGGATTGCTTGTGGTTGGTGCTATTTTTTCTTTATGAATAACTCTATGGACTGATAAAATTGTGTATGTCAATTAAGTATTAACCATGGGATGGTTATGTGCCCGATACATTAATCTTGAGACAGGTGCGCACTTGCCACATAAAATCACACTCTAGACAGATATAAGGAAGGTCTCTTATACTCGATGCAGATTTTCTTATTCCCTCTCAGATAGTCTCATGCTGTCATAAAAAATTCCTAGCTTTTCTTTTTACTGTTGAATTGGTAATCGGGGCCCCAGGAGTTCTGATCTGTCTTATTAGGCCCTTCTGTGAATCAGTTGCATAAATTATTGATCTTATGACCATTATGCTCATTTTATTCTGCAATCACTGCAGAATCCAACATGAATTGGAGGCCACAACAAAGCAGACTATTTTTGTTGATTCAAGTATCAGTGACACAATACGAACATGCATTGTCCTGGGAAACCATAAGGGTGCAGTGAGAGTTAAAAATGAGTTCAAGGTATGCCGAACCCCCCAAGTTAATTTTATGTTTATGTCGATGCAAGAACACGTCGTTATAAATTTTTTATATAGATGCAACCAGTATTCCCTAATCCTGGCTATTCCTCCCCAGAAACGTTATTATCTCTGGCAGAAAATCAGTTAAGATAGCGTGTTAGCTTGTCACTAAACTTGAGGGTATCATAATTTTCATTGACCTCATCTATGTGCAAGTAACTACAACATTAGCGGTAATATTATGACTTCTGCATATTTCTTACTCGGTTGCTTTCAAACATTGTTTGATAAAATGAAATTATAGAAGGTAGTTCGTGGATAACTTAGTAAGTCAGGATTGAACTTAATTTGATGTACATAAGATATTCGTATGGCACAGGATTGTGGGCTGAGCAAAGCCGTTATAATCTATTCATGTAAAGCCGTAAGCACGGATTTGGATACTAGTAAAAAACCTCCCTGATAGTAACACACCACCTTAGGCCTGTTAATCAAGGTGCGGCCTTGTGGTCAGATAGGTGTAATAGGATTATGTTTCATATCACATATCACAGCAACCTTCAACTGTATTTGGCATGCGAAGTTGGATTTGCACAAGAAGATATCATGACCTCATATACAAGAAAACATATCACAATTCATTGTTTAATATCCAGTTCTAGGAACAAGTTAGAAAGGGAAGGCGAGCGCTTCAAGAGCAACTGAGTACTCTTGGGTTTTGCCGAAAGATGGCACAGTTCTATCATTAAGAGGGGATTTGTTTAGTTGAGAATCATAGATAATCAGTATGTGTTATAGTAAACCAAGTACTCAACAAGTGAAGGGCATCGGCACTAGAAGAATTTTATTCAATTGCACGTGAGACTTTAAGAAAAATTATTTTTAAGCTGGATGCTGTCAAGAACATTAGGATGCAAATCAGAAGAATAAATCTGAAATAACAAGAGCTTTATAGGAAGAAATAAGAAATGTTCCTTGAGAACTCAAGCCCTAATGCAATCACGGCTGGTAGTTGATTGAAACCAGAATGATTATCGATGTTGGAAAAGTATAGAAACCCTTCAGAATCAAATCTTAAAGCAATTAAAGGTTGTTCCTTTTATAAAATAACATACTGGGGATGTTGCAAATGTGCACATGAATAAAAACGACAGAAAAATGCAATGAACAAAAGCACTCCTGTGTAAATTTGTGTTCCTGCTTCGAAATCAAAATCCATACAATAAAACTATGCCAATGTGGTACAAAATGGACATAAACACATTTCCTAATCAAATTTCTTTATACATCTGCATGATTCAGGTTTCGGAGAAACGTTGGTATTGGCTCAAAGCCTTTGCATTGGCAACTATTGGAGATTGGGATGCATTGGAAAAATTTTCAAAAGAGAAAAGACCACCAATTGGTCAGTTGTCTTCTCTGCATATTTTTTCTCTTGATGTATGATTGCTTGCATCTGTATTTGTTACTTCAACTGGTCTTCATGAGTGAGTTTATGTCAAATGCATGTGAGCATTAGAAGCTTTCCTATTTGCAAAATTTTGAATTTTCACCTATACAAGAGTTCTACGATACTTGTTCATTAGTTTCGACTTGAGAGTTGTTTCACAATACAGTGGTCTGGTAGACTGGTACTCTCATTTGTGAGAGTTGGTTTGCTTCTTCCTTGCTAAATTGAGAAACTTTCCCAATGTGCATGAATGGCGAGAAATCATCTCCTTTGTGTTTGTGTTCAAGTATTTTACCTTTTTAATGTTCCTTGTAGGTTACCGTCCATTTGTGGAGGCATGCGTTGATGCAGGTGAGAAAGTTGAAGCCATCAAATATATACCAAAACTTGCTGATCCGGCTGAACAAGCTGAGGTAACTTTAAAACATATCTGACTGCTTGAGTTAGGTGCACATACTTATAAGTTATATCAATATCTTTCATGGGCATTTTAACATATTTAATTCATATAACCAGGCTTATGCTAAAATTGGTATGCATAAGGAAGCGGCTGATGCTGCGGCTCAAGCCAAGGATGGTGAACTCCTTGCAAAATTGAGACAATTTGCACAAAATGCACCAACTGTGTCAATATTTGATACAATACGCGACAGATTAGGTGTCTCTTAGTCTTGTGATGTCCAAGTGATTATTATTGCCTTGGATTTGTCTATGTTGTGATGTACAGTTTTGGCATTGCGTGAGTTCGCACTGGTTACCTGCTTGTATTTAACCATTGTATTTGCTATGCTGAGAAACATTCGATATACCTTGCTTTTGGCTATTTTGTGTATTGCTGGTCTGTTGCTGCGAATTTCTCAATATTAATCCTCTTGGGCAACCACCAGCTTATCCACTTTGTTATTAATTGTTTGATATTTCCTTGGGCTGATCATACTCTGCACATGTTGAGCAAATAAAGTTTCTTTGTACATGTTTGCTGAACTGATTGAATAGTTTAACAATAAGCAAGTGTAACATATAAAGAAAATGTATCCCGATGGCTAGAAGTTCTAGGGCTTCGCACATTTTTCAGTTGGCACTAGTTCGCCAAGGAAGTCATACACATTCATCAAGGTGATCCCGTATCATCGTATAATCTCATCATCAAACACAAACACCTAGATCAATGAATCTACTGAAAATGTAGTGTTCCATCCGGTAATTTATTACATGAAATGAGTTTTTACTTCAATTTTTTTGCGTTTTTGTTCTAGTCTATGTTAGAATGTC
>JAQRGC012289445.1:0-15032 GCA_028659135.1 Plantago lanceolata
TAAAAAAAAAAAAAAAAAAAAAAACAGATATCGCAATAATCCCTTTAGTTTGATTACCAACCATACTTGTGCCTCAAATATGATCTTAAATTCGTCTCTAGCTTTGACTGGATCCAACTTTTATCTGCAGATGCTGCTGGTATGCCTGATTTGAGTTCCTTGAACATACCTCCAAGAGAGTTCAATATGCAATCCCGCTTTGCAAAAGATACTTCTGCTGAACTATCTAATCCCGTCACGCCAAGACTATCCTTCTACAACATGAACTCTTCCATTGCACAGAGAGAAATAATTCCGCTTGATCTCCATTACAATGAGATGAATTTTTCCAACAGCAACAAAATTGTTGAGGACGAATGGTCGGTAAAGCCGACAAAGAAGGAAAAGAGTGAATTTGACAGCTTGGAAAGTCTCGTTCGGATCAAAGAAGCAGAAGCCAGAATGTTCCAAAGCCGAGCTGACGAGGCACAGAGAGAGGTGGAGGGCTTCAGGCGAATGGTGAGGATTCAAACTGAGAAGCTGGAAGAAGAGTATGCAGAGAAGGTGGCAAAGCTATGTTTAAAGGAGACCGAAGAAAAACAGAGGAAAAAACTTGAGGAACTCAAGGTTTTGCAGAATTCGCACACCGACTACTACAATATGAAGATCAGAATGCAGACTGAGATTTCAGGGTTGTTGAAGAGAATGGAGGCAACAAAGCAGCAGATAGTGTAAGTGTAACATTAGATTCCTCCTACTTAATTGTTGTTGTTCTGTTTTATTCTGCGACGATGCATTTTGAGTATTGAGATTTCAGTTTGTAATTTGTATTCTGTAATGGCTTGTGGTTTGTTTGAGCATGTAATGAGAAAGTAACTAGAATAAGGATTCTTGTAAGTTGCAAGAACCTTGTTCAAAAATCAGAAATCTATGTAATATGTTGTTGGAATGGAGTAAAGATTGTTTCTGTTGTCCAAATTTGAAGTTACTTTGGTTCAGATACAACTTGAATTCTGCAAATATGTTGCTTGAATTCACCATTGTTTCTCTTTGTACTGTACTGGACATAGATCACATTGATCGAACCACGTAAAATCCACGACATTACAGTTCTGTTCTTCATCCAATTCCAATTGATTTGTTGTGTAGGTAACTGATTGTGTTCACTTGTGAGCTCGTGAGTTGATTCTGTGACAATTCCACAACAATATGATTCATTGGATTATATTCTACTAGCCCAGTTCAATGCTAGTAGTATCTTTTCTTGAATAATTGAAGTTTCCTTTGGAGAACATGTACTCTGTAATTACACATGAATGGTGTAACCTTATTTTGAATGGACCAAGGTGCATATTTTTACCACCAAGCAGAAAATCCATAAATTCAATGGATTTTTGCAAATTATTGTCGACTGATTCATCAGCAGATATATAGTACATTTTCCTCATAGTACCAATCAGAAAGACATCAAAAAAGAAAAACTAAGAGAATACTAAGCCTCAACTTTTTTTAATCTATTGACAGGACATTCTGTTATACAAATGCTGAGAATTACAAGCATGAGGAGATACTTCATTTCATACCGTCAGCACCTTGCTTACATTCGGGTCCACCTCTCTTGAGCGAATCTGGAACCCTATCATCTTGTTCAACGCGCCAATATAGGCTCGAACGCTGGAGATGACGATATCCATTGCTGCTCCAGTGCCACTGCAATAATGCACGTGTTATACTTGTGAGATGCATGGTAAAAAAAACTATGCAAGTGCATCACTGTGAAAGTGTATGTGGAGATCACATTCTCCATATATACCTGAATGCACGGATGACAGGCTTTCCAGTCATAGCATGTGTTGATGTGACACTGTTGCTGTCCTCTGCACGAATTACAACTCTTGTGCTGGCAATGGCATCAATACCTTCAGTCACAGCATTCATGGAATACTCAGTGAGAGTAACAGGAACCTGCATGTATACAAAACGAGCTAACGAGTTAGTGGTTTCAAGATTTTAGTCCAAGTCCCAAACAGTATGCAACAATTTCTCAATGTTTCAGACCTTAGAAATGAGATCAACTGCTTTATATGCTGCATCGACTGGTCCTGTTCCAACTGAACAGGCAATATGTTCTTGGCCCTGTGCATCTATCAGTTTGACAGTGGCAGTTGACAGGCCGAGAGTCCCACACGTGACCTGTTCATATATAGACATTTAAAGCTATAAATTCAGATTTAATGGCAAATCATTAAGCAAGCTGAAATAAGTGTAGGATTTAGCAGCACCTGCACATCAGCTAGTTTCCAAACAACTTGTGGCTGGAAAACTTCATCGGATACGAGAGCAACTAGGTCATCATCCGTTAACATCTGGAACATCAAAAAAGTCAGCACAAGAACTGGTAACAGGAATAACCCCACAAAGTGTGTTATGTAGCAGTTTTGATCCACCGACTTATTCAACACTAAGAAAAGTTAAAGGCAAAAAACAAAGAAAGTAGAGCTCCTGAAAAGCCCAAGCAAAAGATTACTTTTGGGCTCAAGGAGATAAGATGAGAAAAAATCATGTAAAATTAAACATCAGGGTTTAGTTACAGATGTAAAAATAAAAGCTAACCATAAGTCCATAACTAAAGCCATTCATGTTGTAAAACAATATAATGTACAAGAGTATGGAGATCCAATGGAAGAATTTAAACTCCGCACAAAACCGAAGGGAAAGTAAATAAGGTAACACAGGAAATTCTATACTTTAGAAAAATAAATGGAGGAATTTAAGGAAACCTTGTTTCTCTTTGTGAAATAAAAGGGAAGTATACATAACTAAATGGGTGTAGAAAAAAATAGAAGAAATTCTTAAAGCCTGTATTAGAAAGTAGTATATTTCAATATGTACTCAAAAGCTCGACCATTTAGATAGGATATTTCATGAATTGTTGTGGCCAATATTGAACATCTTTCTTTTCATAATAGAACCAAATAATGAATCGATCCTTTTTATCTACTTTTCCATCTTGCCAAAATAAGGTGAAAATTTAAGCTACCTTTTTGTTCCCAGCTACATCTTTGAAGCGTACAAACAGATTGTCAAGTTCCTTGCCATCAATATCATATCCAAGCTGCAAAAGATCTCTATGTTATCAGGCAAGCTTTAAAAACAACACTAGAAAAATATTCAATCATTCGACCTCAAGCTAAAAACACTACTATAAAATAAGCTTACGCATACGGATACCATTCTACTTATAATTTACCTCCAACATTTTGGCTTTCAAAGCATGACGTCCACTGCAAAAAGATTGTCAAAAAAATTCATGTCAATGATTGAAATTACAAAACATCTATGGATTACTCATGATTTTCATGAGGCAGCCGTGCCTAGCTACTCATGCGGTCATGCCAAACGCTACTGACACCAGAAACATATTTTTTTCATCATGTACATTAAAAGCAACTGCCAAGCAAATATTGCACATGCATGAAAAATGCAGCCTACAATTATCATATATCCAGTTGTGTTGGACGAATTTAGTGAGGCAATGCTACATATATTCTTCTATTTCTTACAAGAAGAGCAAACAACCTACCACTTCATGAAGAATAATAAAAAATATTATGTAGCGACATATCTAGACAAAATTTTAGGTACATATTAGAAAGCCAATAAATTCCAGAAATGCATTCTGTTGTTAATAATAAAAGATGACTTAGGAACTAAATTCAAGGATAAACTGATCCCACAGAGAACATTTAGCCATTTAGGAGCTCAATTAAGACAATTAAAAAACTCAGTACACATTGTTTACTGATAAAATTCAGCCCCACAAACGATTGGAAACTTGCAACAGATATAGAATAATACTACAGTATCAGAAACATATATAAAAGTGCATGGTGCACATTAATACGAATAGCAGAGCATACCTGAGTTTACCAAGCACTATACCAGATTCACTAGATCGAAGAAGTCCGATATCTTCCGGAGATATAATTTCATATGTATTCTTATTCTTAAGCATTCCGTCCTGTAACAGAAGTTGGAAGTACAGATAAGAACACAAACAATCAGTTTAAAATGGTTGGCTAAATGCTCATTGTAACCATGTAAACCAGCATATATAAGAAAGAATATATAATATCTGGAACACAAAAAGAAAAAACGCAATATTACACTTCAGTATGGCTACCGGAAGAAAATCACTGAAAATTGTCGATAAAATTCCTAATGTACATATGAAAGATAACTGAGGGATAATTACTTCCGATATTAAACTTTTATAAATCGTCAAGTGTAAGCAGAAAGTTACTGAAAACATTTTTTTTAAAACAGAAAAAAAAATGAGAATAAGTAAAACATCTTATAAGAACAAATTATTTATGTGTATCTTTTCAGCTACAGCACATGTCAGCAGATGATTCACTAGAAAGCAACGTCTAGTTGTGCATGAGCATTTGACAGTATTAAGGTTCTTTTGCTTCATGTAGCCCAAACACTTCTGGCTTCATCCTCGTGGTTCATTTACTTATGGGCAATCAAGGGTAGTTACACACACATACAATATATAAAATGTTTAAAGAGAAACATATGCATAGATACTCATGATTTATTTACTCATGGGTAACCAATGATGGTATACGCACGCGTGCACACACACACACACACACACACACACACACACACAAACAATAATAAAACGTTAAAATAGAAATATATGTAGATATCAGTTGATTTAGACCTGGTGGATTCCACTTTCATGAGCAAAAGCATTAGCTCCAACAATTGCTTTGTGTGGCTGAACACGCAGGCCGCTGTACTCCTCAACCTGAATGTCAACAAAGTCAAAACAGAAATGACCATAGAAAAGTGTTCACAAGCTGAAAATGCAGCTACATACCATCTTGCTTGCCATGATAATATGTTGTGTTTCAATTCCTGTATAAAGCCCATCTAATACTTGTTCTCCACGGCATTTCAAAGCCATTACAACCTGCAGTGAAGCAGGAAAAGCAACAAAATATACAATTAGGAACAATGAGCCTAGAAGTGGTAGGGCTGGGAACGGTTAAACCTTGGTCGGTGACAATCAATTAGCACAAGAAAGGCAAAATTGTAAACACAAGATACAGTAACAATTAAAATGTGGAAGGGGTCTGTAATCATGAAGATCACTGCAAATAGCAAATTTTTGGATTCAAAGTTAGGTGAAACCTATCTAAAGACTTCCTACCCATCACCATTTTCTTCTTGTCCATTTCTCTATGATTAACTATCTTGATTCGTATTGCACTCTGCCAACATGGGCCATTCAGTTACCAGATCAGCTTTAATTAGGATGGTATGATAGTTGTGGTAACATGGTAAGGCATAGTAATGCAAATAAACACCCTTATACAACCAAGTGGAGCCTCAGTATCAATGCAATGTCTCACTATCAACATCAGGCCATTACTCCAAACTTCAAAATCATAAAACAATGCTTTTTATGAGATGACTACATGTTTGGTCACTGTTTTCATAATACAAATTTCTCTAGCGACTAGATCTTTCCTAACTCTGAATCTTAAATAGAAATCCTATAACGGAAGTATGAAAATGATGTTTAGGTTCAAGCATGGTTACACAATTAACTCAAACTCTATGACAAAAATGAGTGAACAACAATGGAAATCCTCAATCAAGGAGAATCGCCTGATAATTATCTACACAAATACATGCAAAGGGGATAGACATTATTGATAAAGATAGCACACCTCCTCTAGTGATGCATTACCAGCTCTTTCACCAATACCATTAATAGTCACCTCGACCTGCCTAGCACCAGCATGTGCTCCCTGAACTCAAATAGGTACAATATAAATAAATCACCAACTATATTAAACAGTTAACAAAGAAAATAACAAAATTGAATTAGTCTACATACCGCTAAGGTATTGGCTGTAGAAAGCCCAAGGTCGTTTTGACAGTGAGTCGAAATGATAACATTTTCTATACCGGGTGTGTTAGATTTTATATCAGCAATCAGTTGTCCAAATTCAGATGGTAAATTATAGCCAACTGTATCAGGGATGTTGAGTGTGGTGGCACCAGCCTTAATAACTTCTCCCAAAATTTGATAAAGGAATTCCCTATCTGATCTGTACGAAACAAGAAACAAGATACATAAATTTAACCAGATGATGCATTCCAAATGCAAGAAGTTGTGAAGTTGTTTAAGGTTGTAATGTTATCACCAACAAAACAAAGATAGAAAGTTCCTATTTCTGTATTGTGAAAGCAATGCAAGTCTTTCCTCAATTGGTATAGGTAGTAAATTTAAAAGTAAACTACTCCAACAGTAAGAAACCATAGCCAACACTCAAACATTAATAGAACCTAGAGCTTAAAAATAACTTCATCAACTCGAATTTAAACTGGCAATGTAATGTACTACCTTCCAGCATCTTCAGGACTAAATTCGACATCGTTGCATCCCAAGCTCCGCGCATAACTCACCATACTGGTAGCCTTAGCAACCACCTCTTCCTGAGTCATCTTCAGCTTATGCTTCATATGAATATCACTAGTAGCAATAAACGTATGAATCCTCGGCTTCTTCGCATACTTCACCGCCTCCCATGCCCTCTCAATATCCTTCTTATTACATCTAGACAGTCCACAAATGACCGGCACATGATCAGAATCCGCATTGTTTCCGACCTCAATCGCAATCAGCTTGACAGCTTCGAAATCAGCTCCTGATGAAGCCGGAAATCCAGCCTCAATAATGTCTACCCCAAGGCGAGCTAGCAGTTTAGCAATGTCAAGCTTCTCCTTAGTAGTCATAGTGGCGCCAGGAGATTGCTCGCCATCTCGGAGAGTAGTATCGAATACACGGACGTACTTCGGGTCGGGTATGTGACTGGGGATGTACTCCGGCCGGGCTATGGCGCACCGTACGGAAATTGTAGCGGTAGGGGTATTTCGGTCCTTCCAGGTGAGGATGGGGAAGGAGTGGCGTGGAGCGGTGTTTTTGGATTGGAATGAGGTTGTTGTTGAGAAGATAGTTGAACAAGGCCGCCGGCAAACTGGAGCAGCCATGACTTCGCCGGAAAGTTGGTTTAGCAGTGAAATAGGAAAACTTAATTTGATGAATTTATTGTTCCGAGAAGCTTCGAGGTGAGTTGGGGAGGGTGTGGGGGGGCGTGAGGTTACAAGTGGCGGCTGATTTGTGGTGGTAATTGGCAGTTAGCGGTGGCGCAGTGGTGGCTGACTGGCTGCTGAGCTGATAACTGTGAGGGTTTAGGGACTGATTGAGTATTTGATTAAAAAAGACGGATGGGGTTTTAACTTTTGTATAACTTTCACTTTCAGTCTACACTCTACATCGCCTGATCCGCATTGGATTCCCCGTCCCATTCGCGTTCTAACAAACGCATTGGAAGCTAATTATGAAAAGGATTAGGATTCAAGTCATGGTAATTCCCGACTTAGACATTACGAAATTCGGATGCCAGTAATCTGAAAGACGATAATAAGAGAACGAACATGAGTAATGATTTAAGAAAGAGATATCTCAATGGTTGCATGTTTAAATGGTAAATTATTTAAATTCACTTAATAAGGTTTTAGATTTGAGTCTTGTGAATATAAAAATGTTGTTGATAGAATAGTCCCGCTCAAAAAAAAAATGTAACAGTTGTCGGTTGAATTAGTCACCAAAATCTAAATGCATGTCATTAGAAATCGGAAAAAAATGAATGCAACTTGGCACTTTTGGGGGGCACTTGGAGAAAGACTCTAGTTAGAGATGACATTTGCATTTCGTTTTTTCTTTTCGATTTCTTTTAAGGGTTTACTTGGTACAAACCATGGTGCAAATATAATCAAAATCCTTCAATACACGATGGGCTGATGGAAATTCCTATCCATGTGTTTCGACCTAGTGTAAAACCCAATCCACTTATTTGGTGGTCCAATGAAAATACATGTGTTTATTGCGTTAAGTGATTTGTTCATAAATACGAATTGTGATATTGTTCAAGTACTGTTTGATTGATTTTACTTTTTTATTCTTAATTTAAAATCATCATTTTCTTCTTTCATGACCAGAAAATGGGGCTTAACATAGCCTTCAATTCGTTGTCGCCTCCATTGTTGTCAAGAAAATGCGTTTTAGCTAGTAGTATGTGTAAAAGCGAAAAAACCCAACTCAACGATGGAAAGAAGAAATGAAAGAGATTGAGATAGAACTCACTGGTGTGAGCTTTTTATTCTTATATGAAATGGAAACGTGGAGGGAAGAAGATACTAAGATAGGCGAGTTTATATATGTCCCAATCCACAAATCTAGGGTTGCCTGAGGGATAGGATGGTCATTATATTACTGTTTTTCAGAGATAAGACTCTGTTCAGTTCACTTCACTTCAGTTCAAATTTATTCATTCAGTTAAGTTCAGTTCAGTGTAGGTTTGTTTGGTTAAACTTTGTACTTCAATTCAGTTCAATTCAGTTCAGTTAAGTTCAATTTAGTTCAGAAACTCTCAGTCGAATTGAACGGAGCCTAAAACAAGCTATGGAATAGTCTTTGTATATAACTTCTCTGCTTGATGGTGGTATGTGACATATGAATTAGGGATGCTAATCCATTTACTAGCTTGAGATTTAATCAATCGACTATGATATAGTTTGACTTGTTAATTAATCCATACATGTGTAGTTTTATCCATATTTTCGAATTGGTATGTGACAACCATTGGTCATCCTTATGCTTAACGTATGCTTGATATTTATTCAGTTCTATACGTACGACTTGTTGAATCACACCAAATCAAAATCACAAGTATATTGTTAATTGATTTTGACGATGATATTTAGTTGTTTCAATCCGTATATTTATATTGATCATTCTACCATCAACTCTTCATCTGTCTGATTAAACATAAGTTTCTATTTGCTTTGTCCGATTGTCTGCAAGTTTCAAATTTTCCCCCAATCCTACAATTTACTAAAAAATATTAATTTAATTGAATCGAAGCTTATTAATTAAGTCCTCACAAGAACAAAGCTCGAGAGTTAATTTACCGTTGCACTTAATTTTGATTTTGATTTTATTTGTGTCTGACGACCGTCGTCACGTGGCTCTGGAATAAAAAAACAAAATAACTATTGAAGTAAAAAGTGTATATATACCATGTTAAAATAAAGGTTATTATTGGAATGTGGCTTGTGCTCCAAGCAAGGCTGAACAACATGAGCATATAGACACAAATTGCATATCTCTTGGTATAGGGCATCACATATTAACCAATGGGTTATTATTAATCGAACAACTGTCATATCAATTGAGGTGTGCTAAGAGTTAGGTCATAGGTGTTTTGTTGTGCTGCACTTCTTAAAATCCCAGGGGCACGTAAATGGAAATGTCGTTACGCGCCTGTATCCACAACGTGACAATTTCGTACGAAAGTTGATGGGAGGAAAATGTGTTGTGACGGATTCACTTGCCAATGGCGTTTCTCATTTCATAATTGTGATGTGTGTGCTCCTTGCGTGAAGGAAACACACTTTTGATTCATCTGATTCACATTTTTCATCTCCATGCATACAAGAACTACCTTAAAAATAATAAAATCGTGTCATCATCACCACTAAAACCATCATAACCCTCTAATAAATCAATCATCAATAAACTTTATCTCGCCCATCATCACCATTCATATAATCATAAACTTTCTCTCAAATTACACATTCGCTTCCAAATTTTCATTACGTAATGTAAAAGTTATCGAACAACCAAACCATATCAGTATGAATAACCATAACTTAAATTACCAAATGGAATAAAATCATGTTTAAATACTTTCTCGGAGAACCAAACCATATCAGTATATAAATAACCATTACTAAAATTACCCAATGGAATAAAACCGTGTTTAAATACTTTCCTATAGCTGTATCCTGTATATAATCTCAACTGATACGCTACCTTAACTATGCAAATCTCTGCAAATCAACCATAATAAAGTATAAACAAATTTACTAAATCTTCCCAAAATAAAAAAAGAATTTTCTTAATTAAATCAAAACCACCATAATAATCTTGAACCAAAAATTAGAAAAGAATAGAATTAGACCGTGGGCCCACACCTAGGTGCCAACTGTATTCTCTCTGTTTCCCTCTCCTCTCTCTTCTTCCGGTTCAAAAAAGATCACAGTAGAGAGAGAGAGAGTGAGTGTGAGTAAGCATTAATTTCTCTCTCTTAAATCTTAATGGTGATGACTCAACACACACCAAATACACCACCAATCACACACACAGTCCCTTCTCCTACTTTCCTTTCTCCATAAAAACAATTTCTCAAAACCTTTTCTCCTTCCTCCATTTCCGCCGTTTCCTCTGCTCAATTCTACTCTCTCACTCCTCCTCCCCCTACTTTCCCTTCCCATGTAAAAACCACCTTTCCATAACCCTTTCACAATTCCAAAATTTCCCTTAATTTCAACCACCCAGTAAAGGCATAAAAGTATAAAACCAAAACCCTTGCAACAAAACACCCGAGAATTCTGTGGGTTTCTTCCATTCAATTCTATGATGGGTTTTTTTTCGCCGCCGATGATGATTTTCGTTTTCGTCACTGTTTGTTTCGTTCTCGCCAGCCTCGTCGATGGACAATCGGACGCCGCCGTTATGCAGGATTTGAAGAAGAGCTTGGGCTCGCCGAGTCAACTGAACTGGACTAACCCGGACCCGTGTCAGTGGCAACACCTTCAGTGTTCAGGGACTCGGGTCACCCGGATCCAAATCGGCAAGCAGGACCTAACCGGGTCGCTTCCACCGAGCATCAGCCAACTCACCGAGCTCCAGATTTTCGAGGTCATGGAGAATCAACTCACCGGTTCGCTGCCGAGTTTCGCCGGTATGGGCTCTCTCCAGAGGATTCTATTCAACGGCAACAATTTCACTTCAATTCCGCCGGATTTCTTCGATGGTATGAACTCATTACAAGTTGTTAGTTTGGATAATAATGGCTTTTCTGCTTGGACTATCCCGGAAGGTATTAGAAATGCTTCTACGTTGCAGAGTTTTTCTGCGAACAGTTGTAATGTTACCGGGCTTTTTCCTGATATTTTCGGGCCGAATACATTTCCTAGCTTGACTGATTTGCATTTATCGTTTAACTATTTAGAAGGCCCTTTACCGGCTTCGTTGGCCGGCTCGCCCATTCGGTCTCTCTGGCTGAATGGACAGCTGAGTAGGTCTAAGTTGAATGGTTCAATTGCTGTCCTGGCAAATATGACTCAGTTGACAGAGGTTTGGTTACATGGGAACCAGTTTACGGGGCCGATACCGGACTTATCGGGGTTGATTCAGTTGCAGAAGTTTAGTTTGAGGGATAATCAGTTGACAGGCCCTGTGCCTGACAGCCTGGTGGGATTGAAAACTCTTACTGTGGTGAATTTGACGAATAATATACTGCAGGGGAAAACACCGGCGTTTGATAAATCGGTGGATGTTGATATGTCTAAAGATTCGAATAGTTTTTGTTTGGATACACCTGGGGTTGAATGTGATGCTCGTGTTACTAGTTTGCTTAATGTGTTGGGCGATTTTGGGTATCCGGGGAGTTTTGCGCGGAGTTGGAAAGGTAATGATCCTTGTTCTGCTCCAGCGTGGTTGGGGATAAGTTGTAGCGGTCGTGTAGGAACTTTTACTGGAAATGTTACTGTTGTCAATTTCCATCTCATGGGGCTGACTGGAACAATATCCCCGAATTTTGCACAGATAACCTCTTTGCAGAGGTTGATATTGTCTGATAATAAGTTGAATGGAACGATCCCCACTGAGCTGGTTAACTTGCATAACCTTGTAGCGTTGGATGTTTCGAATAACAATCTTTGGGGGAAGGTTCCTGCCTTTCAAAGTAATGTGATTGTGAATACCAACGGAAATCCGAATATTGGGAAGGAGGCTCCGCCACCAAGTGCACCACAGAGTGGATCAGGTGGCAGTGGACAATCAGACAGTGGTGGGAGAAAGAAACCTGCAACTGGAATTATTGTTGGGTCGGTTGTTGGGGTCTGTGTGCTTGCATTTGCTGGGGTCTTTTTCTTTTTCATGTGTAGAGCTAAGAATAAGCGTTCAGGAAAAGTTCAGTCACCTAATACCGTGGTTATACATCCTCGTCATTCGGGATCTGAGGACAATGTTAAGATTACCATTGCTGGTTCAAGTGGCAATGGTGGTGGGATAAGTGAGACTTACAGTCAAGCAAGCAGCGGAGGACGGACTGATCTCCATATTGTTGAGGCCGGCAATATGGTAATATCCATTCAAGTGTTGAGAAATGTGACGGACAACTTTAGTCCAGCTAACATATTGGGAAGAGGTGGATTTGGCACAGTTTATAAAGGGGAGCTGCATGATGGGACTAAGATTGCGGTCAAGAGGATGGAATCTGGTGTGATGACTGAGAAGGGCTTAGACGAGTTCAAATCTGAGATTGCGGTCCTTACAAAAGTCCGTCATAGGCATCTGGTTGCACTTTTGGGTTATTGCTTAGATGGTAATGAGAGGCTACTTGTTTATGAGTATATGCCTCAGGGAACTCTTAGCAGATTTCTCTTTCATTGGGAAGAAGAAGATATAAAGCCCCTTGACTGGATGCAAAGGCTAATTGTTGCATTAGATGTTGCTAGAGCCGTTGAGTATTTGCATGGTTTAGCTTCCCAAAGTTTTATTCATAGAGATCTTAAACCATCAAACATTCTACTGGGAGATGATTTAAGGGCTAAAGTCGCAGATTTTGGACTGGTTCGTCTGGCTCCTGAGGGGAAAGGATCGGTAGCTACTAAATTGGCTGGAACATTCGGGTATCTTGCACCCGAGTATGCAGGTAAACATTATTTTCCAGGCATTCATTTAGAGTTATGATATTGATTTATTAAATCTTGAATTTTGAAATAGTTTTGTCTATTGCTGTTGAAATTTATAATATTCCTCTATTTGCTCTTTTGTGGGTGTGTATACTATTTGATTATTTCTTCATTTGGCCTGCTGTTAGTGTGAGGTCAAAAGATAGGCGGACCTACTTAATTTGATGATTGCATTCATGGTCCCAAGTAACAACCCTATCTTATCAGTTACCATCTCCCAATTATGTGTTTGTTTTACAGCATTTCTATGTTGGTGTGTAGATTTGCAACGAAAAGTTTCTGCTTAAAATTCTGTCTAGAATGGCTGCTGATGCGTGTAGAACCGGTACTTATTGTTTTCACTGATCAAGGCTCCTCCATGTGAAATTACCACGTCAAAATGAGTCTGCATATTTTGAAATGAGCATCAAGCAATCCTGGTAGCCTCTAGGCTATGTGACCATTTCATATACAGAAAGAATGTGCCTACCAGGTTAAGAGAGCACCACTATGCTAACCATCCTCTGTATTAACAACAAAATTGAGCACATTTTAATAGTAGTGTTCCTGATTTTGTAAGGATTTTGGTTGGTGTATCTTGTGGCGAACCAGTAATTGATTCTATTGTAGGATTTAAAGATTGAAGAGATGAATTACGGGGTTTATTCTTTTTTAGTTTCTTTTAGTTATATATTTCTAGACCTGTGAGGCTGTGATATATGTCAACTTGCTATGTGAGACTTGATCAAAAAATCCAGGTTTTTACCTGCAGTCAAGTGGTATGTGTAGCAGTGTAGGTTACTGATAACGAATTTCATTTTTGTGAAACTATGTACCTGTTGATATTTCACAAATTAAGCTTTTCATATGTTCTGAGAAAAGCAAATGCAGTATTTCACTAACTATTCTTTGTGCTTGTGTACAGTGACGGGCAGAGTGACTACTAAAATAGATGTTTTCAGCTTTGGAGTCATTCTAATGGAACTCATTACTGGGCGAAGAGCTTTAGATGATGACCTGCCAGTTGAAAGCCAGCATTTAGTGCCATGGTTCCGCCGAATGCTAAACAACAAAGAAACCTTTGTGAAAGCCATCGACCCTGTGCTGAAACCCGACCAAGAAACTCTCAATAGCATCAACACCGTTGCTGAGCTGGCTGGCCACTGCTCTGTAAGGGAGCCTTACCAGAGGCCCGATATGGGTCATGTTGTGAATGTACTTTCAGGACTAGCCGAGATGTGGAAACCAAGCGAAGCCTCCGATCTTGATGACTTGGGAATCGACTATGATATGACTTTACCTCAGGCAGTTAAGAAATGGCAGGCGCTGGAAGGGATGAGTGGCATTGATGGTTCTTCATCATCGTACGTTGACAGCAACGATAATACCCAAACAAGCATACCGACAAGGCCATCTGGATTTGCAGATTCGTTCCATTCAGGTGATGGGCGGTGATTTAGGGGTTGCTCTAGGTAGAGGGGGTTTATTTGTTGTCATTTCCGCCTTCAGTCTGTGAATTTGGGGTGGTCGAGTGAATACTCTTCTTGTTTCATGGTGAACCTGTGTTTTTTCAGGAGTTTGCTGAGTTTAAGATTCTTATCTATTAGTGGGATTTTATGTTGTAAGGTAGATCAGTTTTATCACCCTGCTGCATGGTTTCTCTATTCTTCATGATTCTTGCTTGCTTGTTTTCATTTCTATTCTTGAAGTATTATTGTGTGTTGGATTGTTTGATTTTTTCTTTACAGTGTCAGAAATGTCTCTTAAGTTCCTTTTGTTCTTAATGGTCATCGTGTTTTAGTCAGGAATGAGGTCTTTTTTTTTTTCCCAGTCTTTTACTCATCCGTCCTGATGAATATACTACGCTTGTTTTTTGCACGGTTTTTAATAAGATGTTTTGTTTGATAGTGAGATATTATTATTGTATGTTAGTGGTGGGTTTAAATAGTGTAAAGGTGAAAAGTTAAAAAGGTGTGTGAGTGGGGTATGTATTTAAAATAATATAGATGAGTGTGGGGTAGTTTCCAAAATTAAAAACGTAAAGAATTGATTATGACGTTTAAAAAAGGAATACGTAAAGAATTAATTGGGACGGATGAGTATAACTCAAGTAGTCACTCCGTCTCAAACACGCTCAAACACGTTATTGACATTTAACCTACATA